>JAVQJD010007540.1:0-36963 GCA_036023655.1 Nannoperca australis
GTTTCCAGCAGGGGGCGCTACGTCTAGGACCGAATATTGCCACATATATGTCATCAGAGCTGTCCAAGCATGAAGGTAGAGAAGTTTGAAGTGAATCGGATCATTTGCTGTGAAGTTAAAGTTAAAGTGAAGTTGTTAAACGGCGAGGAAAACAGGAAGTCAGCCCCCCCTGTCTCCTAGGAGTTTACACACACGTTCCATACAGACACACACCCATGTGTAAAGTTTGGATGCTCCCAGACAATGTACAGGCCAGATATGAAGGACTTCCTGTTTGACGGCGAAGCACGCCATCGCCGTGGCACGAAACGTGAAAGTTGAAAATAACGTTTGTTTGATTTGTACAATATTGCGTTACTTTAGTTTAGGAAACACATGTTTGTAACAATTACTGTTAGGTGGCAGAATCCATGCTGTAAAGACAATAGTAAAACATATTGTAATGCTGCCAGTTTTATTTGTTTAGTTTTTTTAGGTCAGTGTTCTAGGTTACCCGTATGTTTTAAACTTAAAACAGTCTTCTCCCATTTCAGGTCCAGGCGTGACGTGCAAACATGTACCACTTGGGGAGCTCCCATTATCTGGGAAGGCATGTTTGATCCTGATCTTTACGACCAAATGCACAAGAAAGAAGGATCCTCTGTGGCCCTAACAGTGTTTGCTGTGGGCAGGTTTGTTTTCTCATGAATTGTAATGAGTGTTTGTTTGGTTAAACTACCATTTTATTCAGTGCATTTATGTTTAACTGTGGCGACTAATAACATGTCTACTTCCACCAAAGGTACCTGGATGTTTACCTCGAGGCCTTCCTGAACTCTTCAGAGCGTCACTTTATGTTGGGTTTGCCCGTCACGTATTATGTGTTCACGGATGTGCCAGAGAAGGTGCCAGGAATCAAGCTTGCTCCTCAACGAAAAATAAAGCTCATCAAAGTGGAGAGGCACACCAGGTGGCAGGACATCTCTATGATGCGAATGAAAACCATATCGGATACCATTGAGTCGGATATTCGCCACAGCTGCACGCATGTCTTCTGCTTCGATGTGGATCAGGTGTTTACTGGGAGATTTGGCTCGGAGGCTCTGGGAGAATCTGTGGCTCTGCTCCACGCCTACTTCTACCACCTTCCAAAGAGTTTGTTTACCTACGACCACAACCCAAAGTCCAAGGCCTACATGGAAACTGGGGATTTTTATTACCACGCTGCTGTTTTTGGAGGCTCGTGGAAGAGTGTAAAAGCGCTGAGTGAGGCCTGCTATAAGAGCATCATGGAGGATAAACTGAATGAGCAGGAGGCTCTGTGGCATGATGAGAGTCATCTCAACAGGTACCTGTGGGATCACAAACCAAGCAGGGTGCTCTCTCCGGAGTACTGCTGGGACACCAATATCGGCTACAGGAGCGACATAAGAGTCACTCGACTTCTGTGGGCACCAAAATATTATGATACACTGCGCATCATGTAGTGTGCTTTGGAATTAAAGAACAAAATCACATAGTATATTAATTTGTCATGTCAAACAAACACCTCATTTGCTTGTTATGTTCTCTCTTCTAGGACTCAAGTAAATCTATGCAAAACTGCCGTTGCTATACTCAGTCATCAAGTAGCCTTGAAAAGCAATGATTATTTTTTTAGATTTCTTTTTTTTTTTAAATGTAAAAAGGATATTGTTTAGTTCTGACCAGCATCTACAGTAATAACAGAATAGCTTGCAAGTCTGTTCATTTCTGTGTTGTCTGCATTTCATCACTGATATATGATCAAGTGTTCGCCTGGATAATCTATGTTATGTGTGTCAGTTTATCAATTTCTCCTCTTTTAGGATGGACAATATTTATTGACCCTGAAGCTGCAGTGGCATCAATAATGCATTTCAACCGTTGTTTTCTATCAGTTAGTGATATTCCATAAACCCGTCCCTTTTTTGTACTTGGGAAAGCAATTTGCTGCTCTTCGTCTATCAACAATACTGATGTTAAATTCACATTAACATGACTTCATGAATTCCACATGTGTATATGTAGTATCCAGGATGTGAGTGAATCATTGATATGTTGTTTTGTAAAGTATTAAAATGGGGGTTGTTGACATGACTCAACAAACCTAAATTGTTGCTTGTCAATGAAGCCTTAGCCTTTAGTTTATGCAGAAATCATTGTGAAATTGAGGAAAGTACAAATACAGGAGCCACATTTATATCCCCAAAACAGTCTAGCTTCCGTTTGTTTTGCTTAAAGCAGGATGTCGAGTCTCATATGCTATTCAATTCAATTCAATTCAATTTTATTTATATAGCGCCAATCATAACAAAGTTATCTCAGGGCTCTCAATCACATGGAGCCGGTCGAGACCAACTTCCACACACACAAAGACCCAACGTTCCCACCATGAGCAGCACTAGGCGACAACGGCAAGGAAAAACTCCCTCAACAATCACATTATTTAAATAATACATAGGAAAATACATAGAACAGAGGCTCTCTGGGCTTTCTGTTAAAGACTATAATTACAACGCTCTGTCTTTCAATTAACTCTTAATTTGCCTTAATTTTACAATGCATCTCAATGGGAACAGCAAATCACAGATTGAATTTGGTTCAAAGACGCTTCAGATTAAAGCAAATTGCATATGTTATGTTTACCATGGCAGGCAGATTTTGGGATGAGTTGTTAACAAATAAGCTACGCGTGAGTCAGTGCATAAGCCATGCATTATTTTCTAGCAAGTATTGATTAGGTGAAAACTATGCCTATGAATCTGGGTTAAAGAAGTATAGTGAACCAGGTTCATAACTAGATGTTGACATGTAGGCAATCAGATGCTTAGAATAAAATAAATTAACCTGAAAACAGATTTAGTCCTTTTAACCCAGATGTTTAGCCCTGGCCAGGGATACCAGTCTGTGATTACCCAGAGTGTCTCTATACACTTTACCAGTCAGTTTAAAAAAACTGCAACAGAAAGAAAACATGCAATATTACATGTAAAAGTACACACACATACGCATACACTTGTACTCTTACATATAGTAATATAAAAATAGAGATCATATAACCGAAACAGGGTTGGTGTAGCTATTTATCAAGGAGGAAAAACTGTCAGTGATTTGGGTTCACAGCCGGTGAAAGATGTATTTTCTCCCTGGATTTGAAAGTATCGACAGAGCTTGCTTTACGAATGTGCAGTGGTAGATTATTCCAGAGAAATGGAGCTTGTGGAAAAAGGTGTTTCTGTTTACCATGCCCTGAAAGTGAAACCATGTAGTAGGACAGTAAGCTGCTGTGTGACAGTCTGTGCTCAGCTCAGCATCAGATGGATTAACCACATTTCATTGCTACTTGCACAGCTTGCCTACATGTTTGTTTTATATTGAGCATACCCCAAAGGCACATCCCCACTACTCCTATGTTGCACACTTTGACCACTAGAGGGCGATTTTGTGCAGTGGAAGAACCTTTACTTTGGTTTTATCCACTCACTGTCTGCTCTCATGCACATACTCAGACAAGGACTTTGTCCAAGGTGGCTGCTGTTGCTGCTGCCCAAATCACCCTCTCTCTCCTCAGCCAATCAGAGGTGCATCTCAGGTCCACGTATTTTTAAACACCATTAGTATCTATGATATACTGTACTCATCTACAGTGTAATCTTGATAAATAAATCTCAAAAACAGCAGTCATGAGAACAGATTTCTCGTCTTTCCGGTTGTTGCAGGACTGTTTGAGATGAGATAAGCTGAAATGGATGAGTGTGTGGTGCATCAATGTGCTTGTTACCTCCCTGGTTGATTCTGTGTTGTCTCTGCGCCTCGATCTTGCTCTGTCATCTGTTTTGCTTAAGTTGCTTTCTCTCTCAATCTTAGATCTTTAAATTTGGCCTTCTCACAGGGTTCCTGCACAAGTCTTGTCTTGTAAGGTTTTTTGCTTGTCTAGAATAACGTTAGATGTCCATTCGATGTCATCTCTTTTTATGGTCTTGTTGCCCAGTTACTATTTTAGTATTGTACATCGAGAAGAAACAAATTTAAGGCAGCTTTTAAAATGAAAATTGAGTAGGAACCCTGTGGTGCACAGGCTCTGCATGATCTACGTTTGCCTTGTTTCCGCAGTGCCTGCTTCTGGTCTTTTTGTTTGCTTCGTGTCCCTAACACGCACCACGTATCAGATCTCAGCAAGTGTTAAACCATAACAAGAATAGCAAGCTACCTTTGCATTCATTTATGTCGCTAAGTCAAGACTTATATTTAGCGTACACACTGAGGGAATTGTAAATACATGGAAATTGTAAATAGTCCACCGATTATTACAGCAGGATTTACAGGTCTTGGATTAACTGAAGCAGGATACACTAGGCAATCATTTTACCATCGACTCTTTGATGCCAGATATGTCTGTGCATTGTGTCTGTTTTCCTGCCGAAATCTCCACCTGCAGACAGTTTAGTCTTCTTCTTCTTTGAGGCTCTATGCTGTATGTCCTGTGTCTGTTGCCATGGTAACAGGATAAGTACCGGCGCGAGCAGGAGAAGCTAAAGGAGGAGTGGGAGAAAGCGCAGAGGGAGGTGGCAGAGGAGGAGAAGAAGTACCACGAGCAGGTGTGTGCATGTTGATGACTGAGGGCTCGTGTTGCACCTGTGATGTGGGGTTTTTGTTGTTTGACCATATTTTCATTATAAGTTAAACTCATAATATCTGAAATCAGGATCATCTTGGACTCATGTTGTTCTGGATGAGAGCAAAAGTTAGTTATGTGAATTGTGTTTTTTTAAAGCTGACAGACAAGTGTATTTGCTGACTGATCATCATCATAGTACTTAAATATTATTGATTACTCGCCAAACTCTCCCATCACCACAGGAACGTAGGATCCTGGAGGAAACTGTGGCGCCTCTGACTCCCCGCTCCTCAGCCCTGCCCTCCCCCAGCCGAGGGGAAGTCTCCTCCACCTCGCAGCCCCAGGACACCATCGTCCGCTCGCTGGCCGACTGGGAACGCAAGCAGGAACTGCTGGAGAGACAGTCGGTCGGTGGATGGCTGATTGACTGATTATAGACAGTTTGTTTCTTAGATGCATGCATTCATTTTGTATCAGTTCAGGAGGGGACTCTGGGTGACAATTGGTCAGCAGGGGCTGTAGCTATCTTAGTGATCTGACCATGGTCACTAACACGGACCACTGGTTACTATCACTAGGGGGCGCTGAAGCTAGTGGTCCGGATCAGGTGCTCACTGGTCCACTGTGTGGTTCTTGTGGTCCTTGTTGTCTATGAATTATATACTGTTGTCGATTAGGCCTATATTGTATTGTTATTGTTGTACTGCATTTTGAAGTTTTTAGATAGATAGATAGTTACTTTAACAAGTTTAACTCTGTAATCTCAGATTTCAAAGAGCTTAATGAGCTTTCAAAATAGAAAATACTCCTAGAAGAAAGAGACAGAGCATATCTTGCTGCCCAATATGTATCAACATGCCACAACCTGAGTGACAGTGAATGACCTAGACACTCACTCACACACACTCACACACAATGAGCAACTGGTCCAGACCACTGACCTGGCTACAACCCCCTTCTCCAATTGGTTAGAATTGCTTCAGTGGGTACAGTTTTTCGTTTTTTTTGATTGGTTGTTCAGCAAACTGTTCCTTGTTTGTGATTGGACGGCACAGAGAAGTACAGAAAGTGTGGAATGGAAACGGAGAGAAAACGACAGGACCAGTGACATCAGCACCGCTGACGACAGCATGAAAACAGGCAGAAGGTTGGTCAACTATCTAAGTGGTTCATCTTCATTTTAGACATTTAAGCCAAAATTCTAAACAACCATTTCTTAAAATGAGGCCTTATGTGGCCTCACCACGCATCATGAAAGGAGCAGGTGGGCACAGTGTCTAGAAGATTTCCGAGATGTGAAAGAACTGCCAGAACAGAAGAAAACCTGTCTTCCTTCCAGTCCCTCCTAACAGCTGAGAAAAATGTTGGTTTTAGTTTAATGGTCAACTGCAGATTTACATAAATTGTTGCATTTGCATTAATGTGATAAGTGACACTTTGCAAACCATTGTATAGTTTTGATTGTTGTGTAACAGTGTGTATCTGTAACTTATCTCAGCCCTGTTTCATAGTCAGGGTAGCATCAAGGAAAGATATTGTAGCTCTCAGTGGGATCAGTCACGTAGCAGTCAAATAAAGTATGAGAAGCAAAAATACATAATGTGTGTTAGATATGATTGCAGACGGGTTTTGTTTCTGATCCCCAGCTCGGTGAGTCAGAGCAGCAGTCAGGCAGAAACACTCGGTCACAGTTTGCAGAACGGCCAAAAACTTCCCCCGCAACCGGCCAAAACCTCCACTCCAGTGAAGAAACAAGAAGAGCCCACGGCAGACAGCAACAAGCCCAGCCGGCCTGCAGGAGACAGGAGGTGTGTGAATGTGTGTGACAGAAGCCTTCAGTCCAAGTTCTGCCACAATTCCTGGATTTTGTAGTCTGATTAAAGTGTTTTTTTAGTTCCTTTCAAATTTGACATCCCTTTGTCTCTATGTATTACAAGTTAAGAGCACACTGCTGCAGTCATACAGAAGATGTGTGGGGTATAAGACACAACTAAGCGCAGGTTACAGCACCAGTATGTACTTATCACAACAGAGACAAATAACATGATTAAAAATACGTTTTTTTTCAGAACAACTTTCATTCTAAACATTGTTTTATTTCCTCATACTACTTGTTTTTTTTTATCAAACATCCCGGCTGTAAATACAAATGACCAGAATAGTGACCAGCATTGCTTTTTGGCAAGAGAGGTCATTTAATAACACCTTCAGTTAATCTGTCTGGCCAGCAGGTGGCACCTTGTACCTGCATTCCCTCCCCCCCCCCCACAGTCTTCCTCCACATGGAGAAACTAGTCTGTGACAAGAAAAGGGCTGTGAACCTTCATTAGAATCACATACTATCATAACACATTACACTGCATTTTAAAGAATAAAGTAAGCCTGGGTTTTGCCAAAACATTACGGAGGAGATTCCGTTTGCTCAGCTTGTTCTGGCTCGGATTGGTTCTCTGGCAGCCAATAGAGTGGCTGTAGCTGTGAGTCATCATCATGTTGCATGTTGCTGTCCATTTCCAGGAGCGGTCCCATTGATAATAACGTGGGCCGCGGCTCATCAAAACCCCTCCCAGCATGTCCACCACCTCCAGATACACTGCCTCCAGCACCCAACAGGTACTGCATCACAAACAAGCCTCGTGGGTTCGTTCATTTTCTGCTTTGCTGCCTACATTTCTCCACCCATCTCATAACATGTACCACTGCAGCAAGGAAGCTTGAATGCGGTGGGAATTTCAATACAATACATGGAGATAGAGTTTATAATTCATTTTATTTGATCTATTTCTTTATTTTACAGCGAAATGCACATTTGTAAACATTACTGCAAATGTGCCAGATAACAGCATTCCTTTGTTATTTCTGTTCCTGTCTTTGTCTATTTTCCAGTAGAATAATTAACAGCTCATAAATAACTCAGTGTTCCTCTTTCATATTCAGTGTCAGAAGAGCTGAACTGGTACAAAAAAAAGTCATGTGTACTTTATATCATTTACAGTCCCGGCTTGTGTCATAGGTTTTCTGTCTGCATGTCTTCCTGTCTCCTCTCTGCTGAAGGTCTGTCAGTGGGAAGAAGCTGTGCTCCAGCTGTGGGCAGCCGTTAGGGAAGGGGGCGGCCATGATCATAGAGACCCTTAGTCTCTACTTCCACATTCAATGCTTTAAGGTTGGTGACGGAACGAAGAGAGCGCTTCTCTTCTCAAAAGTGTTTCTTATGTCAAGATTCAGTATTTTAGTATTTAGTATATATAGTTTTATTTTATTTTTTATTTATTTAATCATATATTAGAAGTATGAATGCTACTGTACCTTTGCAGTGGTGTTGTTTTGTGAATACCATTAAATCAGAAGGTGAGCGATGATCTATATTTTTTATTAATTAGCTCTAATCTCATGAAAAGGTAAAAACCAGCAATGAACTGAACCTTCTAAAATATCATCTGTGTATTCAGAGCCTGGTGTAGCTCCTTCCTCTGCTATAGAGGTCGATTAGAAACATATCAATGAAACACACTGTTGAACTGGGTGACATGTCCCTTCATTATTATTAACATGGGCTTTATTTATTTATTTGTCTTTTCTTTTTTCTTTTTTTACGCATTTTTTAAATGAATAATAAAATTCTATCTTCAGTAAGAACCAATGGCCTTCTTTCATAGACAGGGCAGGGAAGTCAGAAAGCACTGAGAGACTAAACACATTGTTGGTTTGTTGACAGAAAAAACTATAACATAATATATTTTATCTTATAATGAATAATTAATATTAATAACTCTTTCAACCGCGCTCTCTTCAGTGTGGGGTGTGTAAGGGACAGTTAGGCGACACGACCACGGGGACGGACGTCCGGATCAGAAACGGTCTCCTCAACTGCCACCAGTGCTACATCCGCTCCCGCTGTAAGTCCCTCCACCCCCCCACCCCACACACACACACACACACACACGTCTTTCTTCCATCACTGTCCTTTCTCTCCCACCCCCATTCTCTGTGTCTTCTGTCTCTATAAAAAATGTTTCCATCCATCCATTCAAAACATAAATAAATATTGAATGGGGTGTCAGCTTCTGTCAGCTGGTTCCAAGCAAATCACCCGCCCTTAAAAACACAACCACAACTAACTATACAAACTTCCCTGTTACGTAATGCTCATAAATAGAGATTCTCTACAATGATAACAAGAGTAAGGTGGTGTTGTTCCTTTTAGTTTGCTGATGTTGGCCATATATAACTGATGAAAAAATGCAGTTTCCAATAAGGTGATGGTGTTGTAGCACCAGCAGTAAATACAGTGCTCATAAACCAGGTAGAAAACCGACAAAGGTTTGTTTGACTTATTGTTTTTAAACATGATACTGTTTTATGATTAAAAAAAATGTAAGGTGTATTTCAAAGGTTTCCTTCTTTATTGCAGCTCCGCTGTGTGCCTGATGAGACGAGTGTATTTTAATATAGAAATTCTACCCAGTGCAGCTTTAATAAAGAAGCGTCAGACACAGTGAGGCTTGGCTGAATAGAGGGAGGAATCTGAAGCTGCATCAGAAGGAAGAGAAACTGGTGTTGTAGCAGCTAGGAGAGGATGACTGTAACTTTCCTTTCACCTTCCTGCACAGGAGCAAAAGTTCATGCTTTCTAAGAGACGCAGCTCACATTTACATAACCTCTCAGCAGCTGTTATCATTTGGGGATCAGAAAACCACAAAATCAAATCAGGGCCTCAATAAAAAGACTCCTAAGTCATTATCCCAGATTAAGAGGTTTTATTTCATTAGATCTGCATGTCCTTGACCTTAAAAGCATGCACACACACACACACACACACACACAATTGTGGTTTCTAAAAATTGTGGGTTTCCTTCTCTTTCTTTCTCCTTTCAAGCGGCCGGACAGCCAACCACGTTGTGACGCTCGACAGAAAAGCACAATGTTCACGGAAGAAACCCCGTCCCTGTTTTACCCAATTATCTTCACATCATGTCCTTCACAGCGTGTCGGGATCTTTGCATCCTCTGCAGTTCAGTAACCAATGAAGATTCATCATGGAGGGCCAAACAGGGATCTGGGGGACAGTCAAACGTTTAAAAATATCTATATTTTTCGTGTTTTTGTCATCGGACATGTCAGTGAAATCTGGATTTGATTAGTCCACGTACCACCATAGACTCAGTTTCATCGTGCAGTGAGAGAGAGAGACTGTTCTGGGGTGGCGGCCACGTTGCAAAGAAAACACAATAACATTTACAGATGCTTCAAACACATTAGGGTATGTTAGCGTCCTATGCTGTCAGAGTGAACATACTAAAACAGAATACGGTGTTCACGTCTTGGTCAAGTAGAATCAGATTTTCCTGGTTGGAAAAAAATTGAATATTTACCATTAAATTCCATATAATAGAAATGCAGTACATCATGTAGTTACTTTTGTCGTTTAAGAAAGAATTCTTAATTTGGAGTGATGAAAATCTAAAAACTGAAGATTGGGTCTAAAAGCTCAGATTGTATCAATTTTTTTAATTTCTCTTAACAGGCTGGATCTGAAGAATATTAATAATTGTATGCCCATTCAATGAAGTACTAGATTTAAACAAAAAGACACACAGAAATGTCATTTATAAAGTGCATTATAAACCCACTATTTTAGATCTACAGACACAATTTCAACAGCAAGTCACTGCTTTTTGATCCTTTGGCCCTCACAGTGACCTCTTGTGCTCCTGAATAAAATTAGCTTCCAATATAAACACATATTATGGATGTAGTTTCATCATTAGGGCAAAAGCACGACGTGTGAGCTGTTTCTGTGCTTTTGGGTCACAGCAGGTTGCTCCTCAGCCTGTGCGCTTGGAAAGTCAGGACTTCAATGTGCCTTAGGACAGCAAGGTGATGCAAGAAAAAAAACGCCAGCTCCATGGTGTTTTATTTCTTTTCTCTATTTCTTTTAGTTTTTTTGTTTTGTTTTGGGGGTGTAGGGAGGGATTTGGCCAAATTTGAACCCTTAAACTGCAGACATACAGGCTGCAGCCCTCCCTTTACATCATGCTTTACTTCACTTGACAAGTACTGTTTATTTTAACAACCCTTAATATCATATTTCCCCCTGTGATTCCTCAGTGATTTGCAGTGATAGAAACCAGAGGAATACATTTGTTGTCTATTTGGAAAAATGCACAGTATATATAGCGTATACTGTATACTGCAGGGGAAACCATTGATTTTGATTTTGAATGTTGTTTTATGCTAGAGCGATATAGACTTCTGTATGCTATTAATTGAGGTAATTTTGATAATTGCTCAGTGGTAGGATTCATTTATAAAAATTTTAAAAATAAAAACACAAAAATCACCAGTTCACATTACAGCTAGTGTAAATGGCAAAGGTAAGATGAACACACATACCAGCAGCAGTGGTTGCATCTGTGCAATATTTGGTTGGATGGAAACTAAAGATCTAGCTGGACATTTTAAGTCACTTGCTTCTTTTATTTCATTTTTAAGAGAAGAGCTCGGTTATGTATTGTGGATGTAAAAAATGCACGTTTAAGCCTAAAACCAAATGATTTGCTGTATGAAGGCAAACTAGCAGCCTCCTCCTCCTCCTGAACTGCGTCCTATAGCCAAGCTTCTCCTCCGGGTTCATCTCTCTGATCTAAAGTATTTTTAAGCTTCTGTTTCGATTGTGTATTTCATTTTTTATCCTCATTTAGTTCATGAATAAATCTCGACTGAGTCTCTTATAGCGGGATCTCTGAGACAGAGCTCTATATTCTGACGGTCTTCTTAACAGGATGGTTGGGGAATGAAACCTTTACGTCTGTTCTGTATTTATTGTAATATTCACCCGAACACTATCCGAAATATAGATTCATTTGATGTTTAAATGCATTGGCATTTATAGCATATTGTATGTTTATAAATAAAATGTTATCAATTAAAACTGGGCTTTTGTCTTTCTTTTTTGCAATAACCCCAAAAAAGATCATGCATGAGGTGAAAGATGTAAACTAACGCGGTAAATACATTAAACACGTGACACTGCGGGTGGAATCACTGGCTGCAGCGAGAAGCAGGTGCGTGAAGGAGGAAACCGGTGTTGTGTTTAAGTCTGTTTCCACCTCAGTATTTATGTAATTAATTAACATGCATTTAACCATGTAAGTCTCATTTAGGGAGACCTGGCCAAAACAGCATGTTGCAGATAAAAAACAACAACAATAATAATAAAATAAGGCAAAAGAACAGACACATGGGAATAAAGTCTATTAACACAGTTTAATGGAGTCTTACATTCTGCCAGTGTTGTGAGATTCGTCGTTAGGTCTTAAATTGAAAGTCACATTGTGGTTATACTTCATAGAAGTGACTGCTTGGGGTTGATGCCAGTGTTGGGTTCCGGTCCAGACACCTGAACAAGTGTTACACCGAATGTTGTGACCTGATAACAATTTCAGCCACGTTGCCAAAACAAGATGCATTCATATTTTTTTTACAGGGTCACGTTCTGGCACCTCTAAATCCAAAAGTGTGAGAGAAGAAAGTCAGTCTACCGAATGTTTTCGACTTTAAAATGTATTTTTCTTTCACAATACCTGCTCGGTGTGACATAATGCCCTTTGTTTCAACTTTAGATTCAATGGTTTCCATCTTTTCTCCAGTGTTTCACATTTTCGCGGCGTCACTGGGTTTCAGAAGATCTGCACTTTATTCTGTAAATGTGCATTAAAACCGAGTGAAATTGTGTTCATTTAAAGGCAAATATCTTCACCTTTTTGTGGGTAAAAAATAAATCTTGAAGACTCGCTGAATTGTGAAGCAGCAGTGTGTTGTCCGTGGTGCTGAAGTCTCCGGCCTTTTCAAACGACCGTGACCGCAAAAAACGTTGCATTTATGCTTTAAGCGATCATCAAGAAGCCTGTTTCAGGATTATAGAATTAAAGAATATGTAAACCTGTACATTCCAACAGTGATAATAAGAAATAACTGGGCTGGATTTCCTTATTTGTCCAAAGAAAACATGACAAAGCAACTTGGACTATTTTTTTATCATCAACAACCATTTCAATGGTACACCTGGAAAACTATGTGCACATGTAGAAATATTTCCTTCTTAAATATAAGCATTCATTACCTACATATAAATAACTTTCAGATCCCGGACAAAACAAGTTACATAATGCTCACAAAATGGAAGGGAAATCATTGTAAAATCAGACAGAGAGACAACATGCAAATTATATAGAAATAAATACAATGTTTGCATCCATTCCCCTTTTTTTTACCCAAAATAAATTCTTCCGAGGGAATTTTGTAAAACATCAAAACGACTTGTATGATCGATCTACGAGGGAGTATGGCCTATGGTTCAACTATAGGAGACAATAATACGTATTAACACTATACAATTTGAGCCACAAAAACACTGCCGTAGAAAGACACACAAAACACACAGATTTTCTGTCAGAGGTGAACATTGCAGTAGTTTGTGCCTTTTTTTTTCTCTGGAGGAAATAATTGTGTTTATATCGATAATTTAAAGAAACTAAACGCTCAGCAGCCCCAGAAACAAACCCGCAGCTGTACGAGGCTGCTTCCAGACAGCAGCTTGTGTCTGTAGAGAACAGAAGCAAAATGCGTCAGCGTCTCGTTGGGTGTGTTGCGTTGTGACGGAGCGTGTCCTCAGTCGTGGATATTCAACGTTTCTCTACCGAACAAAGCAGCGTTGGAACTCTGACACATGATGTGACTTAACGAGGCTCCTTTGCTCGGTGATGGCACTGCGCGCCTCCGGTGTGCGGACGTCTGTTTGCTCAATAATTTGGCCCAACAAAAAAAATGTTCATCGTAACAAGTCACTTCGTCCAGTGTTCAGTCTCGGATGTGTCCGTTTTTTTCCTTAAAACAAGAGGAATGTTTTGCTTTGGGAAGAGATCTCTTGTTCTGAATTTAAACATGAAACATCTCAACAGGAGCGTCATTTTGTTGTTATTAGTACAATAATATGACTTTTTGTTCAGGATTTCAGTCTTTAGACACGAATGGAAACATTTCACCCAACATACACTTGTTTTAAGAAAAATAAACCTTGTTATAATAAGACAATGTAACTTGTCAAGATGGATATTTTTACAGCAAAACTGTCCACTGACCACAAGAAACGGCGCAAGGCATAAAAATGAAATAACAGAGTTGTCATCTTCTTTTTAACTGCTTTTAATTGTCCTCAAGTTTGTCTCGAGCAATTGCTTTTTAGTCTCCGGGGGATGAGGAAACGCTTCTCTTCTCCTCTGCTCTGTTTGCTCCCCCGCTGTGAAGCTTCATTAGAACATGCTGGTCTTTACTAATGCAGCTTTGGCTCCGTTCTGTCTTTGCAAAGACGACAGTACGCTGGCGAATGGGCCGCCCAATGAGTCCGGGATAGAGGTGATGGTCCCCGGGGCGGTGGCCCAGCCTTGGCTCGGTGCTGTTACCCCCATGCCGGTGGACACGGATGTCTTCACTTGGTCCACCTGTCCGTTCCCGGTGGTGTTGACCTGGCCCCCGGTCGGGCTCGGTCCCCCGCAGTTGGAGCTGGGCACGGGGTTCGGGCCCGGTCCTCCTGTGCTGTCGGGGTCGGTAGATTTGGTCTCTTTGCTGTCTTCATCTCTGGGGTCGGATTTCTTTCCTGAACTGGACTTCGCAGCCGCTGCGGCCGCTGCAGCTGCCCGCTCCTGCTTGCGGAACTTGGCGCGCCGGTTTTGGAACCACACCTGGAAAACGGGTGCAGGTACAAACGTTAAACCACCATTTGCTTAATTTATTTGCTTTGCTAATTTATCTTAAACTATTCGTTTTCATCCTTTCTCCGGGTTCAATAAGATGTCACGACCACAAAGGCCCTTTAGCACAGCTGAGGTTGCTTATAAATGCGTTTTGAGGTTTAAATATTTAAAAGTCCCTAAAGACAAACGCCATCTTTTTGTTTTGCGCTGGGGGCAAGTAGTTCACCAAGTCAACGCACTGACATCTGTTTAAAATGAGTGATTAGACACAATGTGTTAAAATGTTTCTTATTTGAATGATAAATCAACCGTGCGTAATTGTGTGTAATCGTGCGTAACGGGAGCAGGTTGGCGTCTGCCGGAGAGCCGGTGTTCCGGTGGCTGTGTACCTGCACTCTGGCTTCAGTCAGATCGATTTTCAGTGCCAGCTCCTCTCTGGTGTAGATGTCCGGGTAGTGCGTTTCAGCGAAAACCCGCTCCAGCTCCTTCAGCTGGGCGCTGGTGAACGTGGTCCGGATGCGCCTCTGCTTTCTCTTCTCGTTCAGCCCGCCGTGATCCGTGAACAGTTTGTAGGGAACTGTAAACGAAATAAAATGTCACCTTGAGACGAGTAGAAGATACGAGTGTGTGTAAATGTGATGTTGTCAAATGGACGTAAATTCAAATTCGACATTTTGTACAAAATCGGGTTAAGGACGCTGGGCTAAAGCTTCCAATTGTGTTATGCCCGTGATTACCTGTGAATTACTTCTGAATTGATAACGCTGCTGACCTGTGATGCGGTTAATTGTAATGTTAAACTAATTGTTGCTCCTCAGATTCAGGCTCAAGTTTGAAAACTTGTCATAATGTTCTCATCCTCCCCGCTTGTTGCTACTGTAACTCCAATTCGGTGTCAATAATGAGCTTTAGTCTTTGGTTATCTAATTATTTTCGAAGCTTTATGTCTCATCTCAAAGTAAATAAATTATGCCTATCATTTTGGCAGCTTAAGATAATTCTGTTGGCGGTTTTGGGTGTGACTGGGATAGTATAACCCCGTAACCGAATTACCGCTTGCCTGCAATCGCTTCTAACGTGATAAATTCTTTCATTTGTGTAAGCAAATTTCGTTTGGTAAATACTAAACACATTTCCATTTTCAAATGCAATCAAGACGTCCTATATTACGCCGGGTTGAGGCTCCGGAGCCGCTGCTTACCTGCGGCGTACGGGCTGCTCTGGTGGTCCCGCAGGGTCCCCAGGCTGCAGGACCCCGGCGTGAGGGACGGACAGCCGGAGGTGGCCCCGAAAGTGGTCCTGATGGGATTGTACTGAAACCCACTGGCTTGACTGCACGAACTGAAGTCCGCATAGGCCGATGCCAAGCTCGACGTGTCCATCCCGGCCATACATGACTCGTAGGCAGAGGAATTTAGGTAAGAATACTCCATTTTATACATTTGAGAAGGCTCGGTGGAGTTAGAAAGCTGCACTTCCCGGGAAAAAAAATGTCAAACAAAAACTACCCCCCCAAAAAAATGGGTTGGAAAGTAAAAAAAAAATAATAAAAACAAAAATGAGGAGGACGCGCGGTCTGAGTTGGGGGGGAAAGATGACTTGTTTGGTTTGAACTGGTTGGAAAGAGGCTGGACGGTGGGTAGATGTTCACTGCTCAGCGCCTGCTCCAAAACTGGCCTCCTTTATAGGAACCTAGCCCTGTTTTATGAAAAGCCCCCTAAGAGCCGCCTAGCCTGAGGTCTCTAGAGCATATAGTCCTCATAATAAACTTGGCTCTTTCCGCTTGGACAATAGCAAAGCGTTTGGTCTTATTGCTAGCGCTTTTTTACATGACAATAACTCATCAGTCTATTGGGCTGGCACTGGGGGCCCGGGCTGTCCAACCTCCCTATCATTGATCCCCTGCATCTCTAATTAGAATTTAATACCACGCCATTACGCACCCCTCCACCACCACCGCCGCCCCCCTCCACCCCTCCACCCATCCACCCCACTCCTCTCCAACCACCATCTTGCCCTTTAATTCAATCACACCACTTGGAAATAATGAAAGTTGGGTGACGATTCTCCCTGATCCAATTATATCCAAGCTTTTAAGCCTTTTAAGCGACCGTATACCTTGGGCAGGATTTCACATAGTATTCCCCCTTTGCCTCTTCTTTCTGCCCGTCTGCTCCGACTGTTTCCACTCTGGTTGTGTCTTCTCTGTGTTCTGCACTGAAGCAGCAAAACACGAACACTTTTATCAGGCGTAACCACCAATTCTGTCGCATATATTCATTGATTTGATAGCTTTTGGGGGGTTAAGTCTCCTTTTTGGACACATCAAAATCTGCAGCTGAGGTGGAGTCTCTTGTTTCCAGTGCAACTGGTTTTAATCATGCTGTTGCACCGTGTATGGCCCGCATGATCCTACTTTGTTTCAGGGCGCTGAAAACTACTGACACAAGAAAACGTGCTGTGAAGCAAATGATCTCTCCCACTACCTGATTTTACTCCTTTTATATTTAGAGAAAACGATGATTTTTACTGAATATAAAAAGCTTTTTCAGGTGATTTTTGTTCACATGCATAACAACAATGCCATGACTGTACCGAACAAACACCGTCTTTGTTTGGATTTCCTTTTGTTCTATTTCACCTTCCACCGCAGGGGTTGTAGTCTTTTATTAGCAATTTAGACCTAAATCAGGTCTTTGCCATTTGTTGCTCGTGTCTGTGCAGCAGACATAATTCAAGTTAAGAAATAAAAGTTATACATTGTCACTATGGATTAAAAACTCATCCTATTGCAATGTGCGCACTAATAAACGAATTTGCCAGCTTCCGTTTAATAATGCCCTTTTTGCCGAATAAACACATCGGTTTTTCCAGATCTGTCCCTTCACCGCTGCGGTGTAATCTCTACTAAACTTCCGGGTGTGTTTTTATGATTCAAATGAGTTTGTAATTGTCTTTATTACTTTCATTATTCCGTTTATTTGGCCAATAACATCTTTCTAATGAAAGTAACGAACTGGCGAGGCAGTCATCGGACCTCTTAGGCTCACAATATTGGCTGAGTGGTTAATTTGGTTTGCGTAATAAGGTGAACCGTTTTCTATGGCGCTCAGACACTCGGTGTGTTCATTGGACCGAGTTCAAGTCCTTTTTGAAGCTACGGGGTTTTTTTTCTTTCCAAAAGTATCGAAACACAAAAAAGGAGCGACAGGATTTCTGGTGACATTTCGCAGAGGAGTGTTGGACGTTTGGATTCGAGCAGCACTGTCGTGTTTCAGTGACTGATCAGTGACACCCCACGATGAAAAATCTCTATAACATCATTTTAATAATCCTATAGGGACCGAGTGTATCTCTGAAGCTCAATGCCGAGTTTAGCCTATTTTTTATCACACGTATCATTTTGGACACTGGCCATTATAAACATTTGTCTCACAACCTATTCAACTGTATTATGGGATTATTATAGATCTTGGCTTCGGCTTATTTATCTTTTGATTTGATTTTATCCTCCACGATATTGATCTTATTTTTCATCACAATTAAAGAAGGCAAGAAGAAGAAATATGAAGTAAACATTTATTTGTTGACATCGGGACTGCAGAAACAGGCCTCACACGTCCGAAGTCACTGGAATTGGGTTTCAAAGACTTTTCATCTCAGTTTAAGATCTTAAATGTCAAACAAATTTTCAGGCACACGTGTCAGTAATTTCAAATTATGAGGGAAGATATTGGCGCCACATTTATATTTTAAAATACGCTGCAGTTCGATATTTCTTGTTTTTAGAATAAAAAAAGAAAAGAAGGAGATATTAAGACTGCTAACATTTCCTCCGTGCAGCTCCCAAACTGTTAAAATAAAGAACACCCGCTCGCATTTGCCATCAATTATTTTTTCTCCACAATTGCTGACGTGTTGCAGTGTGTTGCTCTCTTTTCTTTCGTGTGTACATTGTCTTTTCAACGAGAGCAACAAAAAAAGTTAATTCTTTCTTGACACAACCCGGTGCCTATTATGTAAATGTTTTCTTTTTTTATTTCCCCTTTTCTGCACACGAGCTGGGACCCAAAAGTTGTACCAAATGGTTAATTTGATTATTGAAACCAAAGAGCCAAATGGTTCACCGTCCTCCCTCCACGCGTCTGGCAGCGAGAAAAGAAACCAACTCTGGGAATTAATCTAATAACGCTCAAAGAAACGAGAAGTCTTTTCTGATATTTTGCCGAGGCAAATACAATTATAGCCTTTAGCCATCGGTTTCTTTCACTGAAGCCCCTCTTTATTCTTGCGGTCTATAGTCTCTCCACCATAATCCAGCAGCTATTGAGACGCCTCCTCTTTTATAGTTTCAACATCTTTTAATTCTTTCAGCTGGTTGGACGAGAAGCCGCAGTTTGATATTTTGATATGAGAATATTAAATCCGAAGGGCGGGACTCTGAATTGATTTCATCGATTTCTTTTAGCTTTTGCAAAATGCAAAATGTGCAGACAGTGTATTCCTGCACGCGGCCCGGTGGCTGCAGGTTGCTCGTCGTGTTCAGCACCGTGTCCAGACTGCAGCAGTGCGTGCAAACGGTGATTTACAGTAACATAATGATCCTTTAATTCAAGTAAAACGCTTTTTAACTCGTAATTAGGTGGCAAATAAAGGGCTTCAACCATATGCCTTCACTTAAATAAATCAGGAAAATGCGATGTGTGCGAGACCCTAAATTCCCCTGGCAAGTGCCGGACAATAGCCGGGATATGGGAGGAACTCCTCTCCATTTAGTGCGCACTATCGTTGCTCAGCAATATAGGAATGCGAGTCGACAGGAGGGACAAAAAGAGGAACAAAATGCCATTGTCTCTGGATGGATTGGATGGATCCACTCCCCCGAGAAGGCAAAGAAACAGAGGAGGATAAAGAGAGAGCGCGATGGGAGGGTCCCGCTGTCACATTTCACCTACAATGTCTCACTCCTCCGCCGGAGGAAATCCTACGCTTATCAAAACGGTTATTAATAAGGCCGCGTGTTGCAGGGGAGGGGCTCCAGAGCAGATACAAAAATCAGTTTGGGGGTGCTCTCGTGGCAATTTATTCTGATGTCTCAATTTGACTAGATGGGTAAAGGCGAGGGGTCGCGCTGGCACCTGCAGAGTGTATAAAAACAACTGAGATAAGAGGTGTAAAAGCTCTTATTATTATTATTATTATTATTATTATTATTATTATCCAAAACATTTATAATATCCCTTTAAATATTTAGTTGTTTCTCTTAGCGAACTACACATAAGAAGACATGTAAACACAAGAGAGGGAAATCAAGATATCAAACATCTGAGGTCCAGGCCTGTGCGTAAAAAGCGCATCGCGTTTCCAAGCGCACAGATGGAAAGTGACATCTGGAGAAGAGGCTAAATTCAATTAGAAGCTGGTATCTTCTCTAGGTGTCTGCGGGAGAAAAAGCACGCAGCACAAAAGACTGCGCTGTCTCAGTCTGCTGCGTGCAGCCTCGTGTTGTTGTTATTATTGTTATTAGACGTTTGTTGACGTTTTTTTCACGTGATGCTCTTTGGCACACATTTACGTTCGCCTCGATGAGGGTGATAAGCAGGGGTGTAGAGGAGGACACGCCTGCCTGATCTCATTTGTATGCAGCAAATAGACTTTATGCATCTTTATAGTCTAAATCCTCAAATAACATCTGGGGTCGAGCATGACACCGATATGATAATAAAGTGGAGGGAAAGCAGCTTTATAACTCCATTCAACCTTTTTATGTCTATGTATTTCATTTATATACAAACAAAAGTATTACTTTACAGGTTCTACACGAGGATAACGGGTTTTTTTCTCTTCTGTGTGTGATATTTCCATCTGATCTCCCATTAACTCGTCTCGCTGTTTTCCAGATGCTGCAGCCAGCTCGTGCAGAGCACGGCTCCTCTCTCCTGGCCTCTGCGGGCCCCCTGAGCCTTTATCTGTGCTTCCCAAGTGACCAGGAGGCCAGCCAGTGGATTAACATAAAAATCTTATTCCGGGGGATAAGATTAGGAAACATATTACCCTCAAACGCGGCCTTGGCACGGGCGAGAGCCAGGCAAGGAATCAATTACTAAATTACTCCAACCTCTAAGTCGACATTAACGCAGAGAAATGCTATCGACCGGCTCTGAAATAAGATTTCGCAAAGATGTGATCATTAAATCTCCTGCCAGTGTTCAAGAATTTGATTCATAAAATCGTCTGAAATGAGATGGAATTAAATTCTTATCGGAGCTCTTGTCATCGTTTCATCCCGCGCTGTTTAACGTTGGTCAATGGCCTTCATGAGATTTCCCTGTAAATAAACTTAGTAATCGAATCCCCCTCTCCGCGACACGTTGTTTGGTTGTTATTCATTTATTGCGGCCACGCAGGCGGACTGGCAGAGACTGTGGCCCGGATGTTGCTGCTGCTGACGCACACACGACGTATGGATGATTTGCGCCGAACCAACGGCGTGTTTATACAAGCAGTTGCAACGTGCTGTAAGGTGTGTGTGTGTGTGGGGGGGGGGGTATCTGGAACATCATCTGTCATTTTATTTCTTTTTTGGCCTCCTGCATTTCACCCTCAGTGGGGTCAGGGCACATTTTATTTAGCATAGTCTACTGGCATTGACCCCCCCACCCCCACCCCCCAGCATTAGCAATTGACAATTATTAGCCCCAGCCTCATAAATCAGCTGCGTGACCCGTTATTATTGTTGAATTGAATAGCTGTTGGGGAAGTGAGGGTCAGTGTCATTAACTTGCCCCCCCCCCACACACACACTCCCCACCTCCACCCCACGCCACCCTCGGGCCCCCTGAAGGCATTTGGCCCTCTATACAAGGACCTGCTGGCTAATAATGCCGTGTGGTCGGCCTAAAAGCTTAATCACACATGCATTAAGCGGCAGACAGCGGCCTTTTGTGCGCACGAAGGTTTACTGGAATTAAGCGATTAATGGTCATCTGAGCGGCAGGCGACAAGGCGGCGCATCGAGAATGATGGAGCGATTTTTAATGTCCAAAAAAAGGAAAGAGAGATCGGCCAGTAGGAGCGGAGGCGTGAGGGTGAAAGGAAAGAAAGAGGGAGGGAGCAGCGGGCAGCAATTACAGTAGGCCGGGTCTCCCAATCCATCATAAAACGTCAAGGTCATTGTGAATTATATTGATTATTATACAAAGCATTGTAATGTTTATTACACCCCCCCGCTTTGACATTATAATATGCAAAAGATACCACATGTAAACACCTGCTATCAATTTCTAAAGCTGCTAATTTGTCTCGCCTCTTGCACCCCCCCCCCCCTCATCTTATATTCTTTTGATGTGTTATGACTAAACACGTGGCCTCGGTTGTACATTAGACTCTGTATTTTGCCCCCAGCCGCCATCTGCATAAACCATCAGGCAGCTCATATGAATTATTATTTCCATATAGTCAAAAGAGTCCCGACAAAGGACCTACATTCATAACACACGCAACAGGATACTGTGCCCACCATTGTTTCAAATAGACCTGGGGAGTCAGACACATTGATTAATCAATAATTGAACTCATTTTTAATTGAGAGATATGTTTTCATGAAGAAGTTGACGGTATTACAAAACTTGTATCAGGACAAACATTTGTGGAAAGCAGTTTACAAATACCTTAATCTTCTCCTCTCAGGAGGCGTTAGTTTGTTTTTATCCCATCCAACATTGTCTCCACCCAACCTCAACCTGAGCAGAGGTCTACTCAGCTATCACTATCAAACCTGTGTGGGTACGCAGGGTATTTCAACTCCATGCACACACAACTCCTATGAGCTGAAGAGTCCTTTAATCAGTCAACGTCTTGCCTTCATTTTCCCACATTCTGCATGTTCGGGTGACAGGACCCTTTGATATCACACACATTAAGAAATTGAACCCCTAAGTCATTCATGTAAGGACAGACTGGGGAGAACAAGCAGCTGTTTGCTTTGTTTGCTTGTTTGTCTTCGATGCTATAAATCGGAGAAAGTCAGTGTTATTTCATACCACTGTTAAGACTTAAACTCCTGTTGATATGACCAACAGAACTAAATCCAAATATTGATTTGAACGTGATACAATATTTAGAGCTAGTATACTATTTATTATACTGTTAGCACATTTCATCACTGCATATATTATATATTTAAATTACATTAAAAACTAAATAGGAATGCAGTAATTACATTCTGGCTGTAACACATTGAGATTTGTTTGAACAATTGAGAATGTTAAATCAGGTAAACCCAGTATTGTTATGTGTTGTTTATTGATTAACAAGAAAAAAGTTATTTATGAATAAAGTGCCAGAAGTGTGGATGATAATCAACAGGTTTGCATGAGAGCAGGTGGCAGATTTTGATTACCACAAAGGTCTTGGTTTCCTGTTTGTTTGTCAGGAGTTTATGGTGAATCACATCCATCTTTAATATCGTCAACTTCCTTGAATTTCATGTACGTTCATGTCACTATTACTATTCCTCAGGAAAGCCATCCATATTGATGGCAGAGGGTGATTTATATTGCCATGCCCATCGTCCAGTGGCGGCGCCTGTTGATCAATCAAAGATAATTTGATTGGAAGGAATCCTTAAAGAACAGCCAGATGGGAGCCATCAGAGTCAGTCTGTCCACTGCAAGCTCTGATTCACTTCCTGTTCCCAGAAGGCAGCTCTCTGGGCTCTGAAGGATGATGCCGCACCACAGAGCTGGGAGAGATAGATTCGGTATTCCAGCTGAAATCAATATATGTAGCTGGTGAGTTGGCTGCTACTCAAAATGAGTGTCCTAGAATGTTTTATTAAGCTGTCAGAAAATGCGTGTTAGTGGGCTGCATTGCACACAGCTTAGAGAACAGATATGTTTCTTGTTAGGGCACATTAACATATGTTTCAGCAGCAGTAGTGCTGGCTGTTATGAAGCAATAACAAAATATTTAGTCTGTGATATTCTGTGTTTTTCTTATATCATCAAATCCCATTCAAAGACCAACACCAAACATGAATCAACCCTAACAGGTATTGTCTGAGTATCCAAAGCCTATGTAGCGCATGCCTCTGTGCCACAGATCTCTGCTATTGTCAATAGTTAATTTCCAAGCTGAGCCTGTATTTATTTTCAGTCAATCCCACATACATCATCCTGCAGCTGAAAATACTCTCTTGTTCACCAAATCTGCCACCAAAAAGAGTCCCCAACAAACGCACTGATTAGTCCTGTTTGAGTACCAACAAGGTTCTGCAGCTTGTGAATTTCACCCCAAGGATCACAACATCTTATCTTAACCTATACGTCATTATCATTTATTTGTTGATCATTAATCTGAATCTAGTAACTATTAACTTAAGTTATCATATACATTTAGTGGAGTAAAAAGTTCAATAATTGCATCTGAAGTGTAGTGGAGTAGAAAGTAGCTGAAAATAGACATACTTTGTTAAGTATGAACAAGTCGCTAGAGTGGCTTAAAATCTGTGGCAGCAGGCTTGCTAACTGGGCCCCTTTTCTATCTTTTCTATTTCTACACTGTGTATCCGTTCTCCTCTGCCTCCCCTGTTGAAGCTTGACATGACAAATAGCTGGATCTGCACTTTTCTGCATCAAAACCAACATGCTCCTCATCATCGCTGGGTGCAAATTTGATCAGAACACACCCAGAATCCCCAGGCTGCATGATGATGAATTGGCATATTAGGAACGATGTTTATGCATCAAGCCAGCACTCTCTCGGCAAATGACAGTAAATTGCTTCTCAGACAAATCTCTGGTCTGCAATTCCACTGACTGGGGATGAATTGAACCTTCTTTGTGGATCCCGTGGGTTCCAGGAAAACTTCCCAAAAAGAGCAGACGATGCCTTGTTCTTAATCCGCTGAGATTTGCAGACTTTATTGTAAAATCAATCATTTTCAGCTCATTTAGCAAATTTAAAGGTGAGATTAAACAAAACCAAACTGCACAGCAGCTCTTTAAAGTACGGCCACTGGTTGGTTAAATAAACATGGAGGTAAAGCAACACTGAAAACAACCATGTATCTGTAAAGTATTATGTTCATATGTGTTTTATTTAATAAAAATGAAAATGACTCCACACAAACCTAAATACACAGAATCCCTTTAGGAAGAATATTGATTTGTTAAATTACTAATACTGTATATTTACCTTTTTAAACACGCTCAAATGTAATGTCCCACTGATGGAGTGAGCTTGTGAAGTCAGGAGTTGAACTTACCTGTTCATATAGCTTTTATATGAATTAACGTCAATGTAAGTTGACCTAGCTCAGCCTGGTTCAGGTCCAGATTCAAGCCACAGAATGAAAACCAATATCCTGGGCTGATATAGAGTAGCAGTGAGAAGACGGAGGGAACAGTAAGAGGAGCAATAACGCTAATGTGATCAAAGAAAATGGCTCTCTGAATAGAGGTGGGCTGAAAGCCATACCCCTGAAATCTGGGTCTGCAGGCCCTGGCAGAGGTGACAGCATGATGAAGTTTCTATTGGATTTCTTGAGAGTAGAGGCAAAGTAGCCCTAAACCACTACCACTCACGTGTTAGAGGTGAAATTGATAGGCAATATGTGTTCATTTTTGGTAGGCCTATCTATATATAAATAACATCCCAGAGTTGAGAAAATGTGATACATACATTAACTGAATCTACAAATGGTTGGTTGTAGCATTTGAAGTTGTACTGACATAACAGAAGTATATTAGAAGTGATAACTTAAGCAAATTAGCTGCGGTAGCAGAAGGGGTATGAAGTACCCCTGTTGTTTTTAATTTAATATCAAAATATGTATAGCTAGTATTTGAAGCTGCCACTCAGTCAGTACAACTACAGCAGTGTAAATAAACCTGCTGCAAAATGGCCCCAAAGCCATAGCTCACAGTTATGTGTGAGTTTTAAGTGAAACTGCTGTGGGAGGTACAGACTCTTTGTTTGTATTTTCTGTTTTTTGGTAACAAAACCATTGTTACTGTACTTTTCATTAGCTAAAAAAAGCCAGCCTTGTTTTCAGCCTTGCTTTTTTTGCTAACCCAAAGGGGTTTTTCATTTTTTATTTAGCTTTCTAGCTAAATAAACTGTTGTTCATAAAGCACGCAACTCCTTCGAAAATAATTTATTACATACATTTTAGATACAGCATGTTCATAGGCTAGCTGTTTTCCCTGCTTCCAGAACCTATGCTAAGCTAAGCTAATTGCCTCCTAGCGCGAGCTCCATACCTGAGCTCCAACACATGCATCATGAGAGTTGTATCAATCTTCTCAGTATCTCTTTAAATGTGACATTTAGTGGACATGTGGACCCGTTGGTGGTGCTGGGTGAAAAGTCAGGTGATCACCAAGATCGTAAATGTTTATAAAAATCCATCCAATAATAGTAGACCAACAGTGCCATCCATAGAGCCATTTACTAGTCTGTTTCCATTAATGTAGAATTAGAAGAAAATTTACATTAATTAAAGTAACAAGGTTGATGCATGTTGTGACTGGGTTATCTGATATTGTGATTAGGACAAAGCCAGATCATGTGGCTGTTTTATTACTGCAGCATGGAAACAGCTTTTACTCACGCCATACTTATAACATTAGAGGTTAAATTTGATGACAACAAAACACTTGGCAATAATAATTACATAAAGTGTTCAGGCCTTTTGGATTTTCTAAGCTGTCTATGTACATATCTAGTGGGATAGTATCACAGAGAGCCTAGAGATTCATAATCTGTCAAGTGGTTTCATAAAGTATGGAGGTATGTAAACAGCATACACTGACTATCACTGAATACCTCAGTTATTCTCTGCATGAAAACACAGCTTCTCGATTTCTGTCAAAACAATAAACTGGTAAGCCAACAGCCATCATCATTTTTTATCAATAGGGTATCTATAGTATTGATTGGTCATCAGCAGCATGTAACACCCATAGGCAACAACCAGGGTGTGTTGGGGTCTTGTTTAGCCTCTATTCAAATGATCACAAAATGCCCACCAGTTTGCAACCAGCATTTGTCCGCCCTCTCCTTCCCCTGGCTGTGTTTGCAGGTTTGCATCTGAATCAGGGGGGCTGGCGGGGGCCCGAGCCCTCAGCCACGTGGACCAGATTGATGTCATTGTCTCGGCACACTGACCTTTGCTGTAATACCCATGGCAGACATCACAAACTCTCACATCAATTTAGTCCAATTGGATGTGGCATGTCTTGGCTAACTCAATTTGTGGAGAAATGCACCTGTCTCTGCCTTCCCTCCCTATAGATTTACTCGAGGGGAGGGTGGAGGAGGAGGAGGTGGTGGTATTGCAGGGAAGAGAAAGGGAGAGCGAGGGGAGGGTTTTGGAGTGGAGTTAGCTGCTGATCTACTACCCCCCTTACCCTGAAAAACACTCCCACCACATACATATAAACACCACACACCAACTTTACCCTCTTTCTCTTTCTCTCAGTTCTTTTCCCTTCGGCCATACTTTGCAGATGTAGCTTTTATGCAGCAGCACAAACCCTGAACACTGCGTGTGTGTGTGTGTGTGTGTGTGTGTGTTTTCCAAGGTCTGGGCAGAGCGTCTGGGAGGAGCAGAAGGAGAGCCATTAGCCCAGCAGTAATCAGATTAGAGTGACGTTAAAGGGGGATGGGAATTTAAACAGCCAGCAGAAAGAAGAAGAGGAAAAGTTGGAGGTGTTATTAAGGTTGTTCATTACTCATATGTGCTCTGTGTGTGTGTGTGTGTGTGAGAGAGAGAGAGAGAGAGAGAGAGAGAAAGAGAGAGAGAGAGAGAGAGAGAGAGAGAAGTATATGCGGAAGTATGGTGTGCAAGGTCATTTTTGTATGCAGCATATGTGCGCTCTACAGTAGTTGGGATTTATGTAGCTGCACAGTATGCATGCATTAAGACTGTTAGTTTAGGTGTGCACGTGTTCTTAAGTGTGCAGCAGTTGTGTGTGTGTGTATGTGTGTGTGTTTTATGCAAAGAAGGCGAGCTGTCAGAGATGAATAATATGTGCTGGGATCTGAGCATTAGGTAATGAGTAGCATGCTGTGAGGTGGCATAAGCCCTCCATCTGCATTGATACTGTTTAATTGTAACAACACACAAACACATTTATTAAACTATCCTTGTGAGGGCTTCCGTTCATTCTTTCATAAACATCTAATCTTGACCAAAGCTGATGCAATTTAATGCTGCACTTTGACACTAATGTTAAATCAAGCTAAGTCAAAGGTGCAGACACACACCTGTGCATCTTTATGGAGCTTTTTAGTCTCCTTTAGTCAACTGTTTTGGTTTTACTGTACATTTACTGTACAGTTCAGTGTTAGTGCTCTCATCAACCTTGTTTGCAGCAACAGCAGGTAGCTGTTTTAAGCAGAAGAGCTCTGATAAACCCACTGCATGCTACCTGACCAGCTGCAAATGGTGAACATATAAAGTTAGCAGCTAACTAGTGAACATAGTGGAACATTTTGCAGTTGGGTTAAGAGGAAGATATTTCTCTCAAGAGTTGATGAAGTCCAACACAGAGCAGCTGCTGGACATTGTTCAACAGTTGTTTGTATCTCTAGCAATTACGTCCATATTTGAATCGGGCCAGTGCTCAGTGCCACGATGCAAGAAGTAGTGTGTCCTTTATTTAATATTTTTAGAATAATGCTGTGGAGGTGGGTGTGTATTTACACATTTACACTGTGTCCCTTCACAGACCTGAGTTTTACTCGCCTATTCTTAATTGTACCTTAACTCTAGTCCATTTGCCTTAATCACAATCTTTCCACAGCCTCAGCCATACCATTGCTGCCATGTGCAGATATAGAAAGCAAACATTTTATAAATTTAAAAACATAATTGAATGGGTTTTGCAGAGTTGTCCAATACCACTGTTCTTGTGTGGCAACAGGGTTGGTTTGCTAAAGCGTTACTCATAACAGCTTTAAAAGGACATAATATAATATGATGAGACAGAGTGTCTGTCAGCTGGTTTTGGAGTTTCTTCATCGCCGAAAACCAATAATCACTCTAATCTCAAGTCATAAACATAAGCAAGAGAAGGTATTCATGTATACAATGTGCATTCAAGTAAAATATTTTGTAAGAACTGTAAAGCCTCACACGCATGAGTGAACATGCTCGCTCATAAACGGATGTTGAGATAACATTTGCATGCTTTATGGATTTTCCCTGCAGTGGTATTGACAGGCAAGTCAATAAGCGAGCAGAGTAAAGACGAACCTAACCTTACTATTCACTTAACATTGACTTGAGTGGAATGCTCCTGGACAACACAGTGAAAAGACCAGCGCATATCAAAATACCAAAATGTTAGCAATGTTCATGTGGTGAGGGTCAAAACACATAGCATTTCAACCTGGCATCATAACAACAAGTATTATCTGCTTTTTGTGTCAAATATCATTTGAGTGGAAATATTTCTGTGACCTTGTTTTTAAGCTGATCCAATGAGCCATTTATACTATTTAAGGAAAACCACAGCACGTTTTGTTTTGGTGATGATATAACTAAGTGATAACACACAATGAGACATCCTGATGTACGAAACTAACAAACTGTGGTTTCCCTCTATGTCTTTTTACTGTGTGTTTATTCAATGTACTGTTGTAGCCTATCATTATTAGTTTCTATATCCAGGCCTTCGTTCATTTTTTTTCTTTTTTTCTTTCATTTGAATTATTTTTTTTATTGATGCACTAAGAAAACACTGAATAGTGACTTTACAGATACAACAACATTAGAAACTGGCAAAAAAAAGCTTGATGTACCAAACTTCACATAATACAAGGATGAAAGTATAGTTGTAATTATAACAATAACAACATGCTGAGATTTAAATTGGTGTATAACCAAATGTTTCAAGGGAAATCAGTTAAATGTGTATGATTGTATGTGAATGGGATAATTACTTTAAAGGGGTTTTATACTTCAGTACTTAAGTGCTTGACATTGTCATTGGACAGGTGTGAACCATTTTCGTAACATAATCATCTATACTTTGGCAGTTTTACAAATGTTTTGAAACTGAGGATATGGATGGACTTCTCATGTGTAGATTCTGCTGTAAGTTTCTGTGGACATTTGATACTGTTTCTCCAACAGGTCATAACTGAAATCCACTAAATTTAACACATGCTCCTTCTTCTACCAGTGACTAAACTACAAACCTTTACAGTCACGTTTCAAGCCCAAAGAGGGGTTTAATTCTGAACTGAATCCTGCAAGTTCATTCTTACTCTTCGAAAGATGTCAAAGGGCATTCTGGGAAATGTAGGAAATCACCAACTGAAGTAGTGTTAGGCAAAGAGCAGTGGAAATGACAACATTTACAACAATATTGCTAAAACCTGACTTGTTGACAGAGAGTCTCAGGGCAGATTTATTTCATTTTGAAACACCTGAACAGGTTACATTCACACTATATGCACACAGTCACATAATCACACATACACACATGTTTTTTTCCCCTCTTGTTCCCAGCCAAAGGCTATTACAGCCAGGCTGCAGAGAGTGACCCCCACTGCCCCCTCACACCACCACCCGTCCCTTTGCCCTGCTCCCCACCCGAATGCTGAGGCATCACTGCTCCTGAGCACACAGTCCTGTAGCACCCCCTGACCCCGCGCTGTCCCCCATTATAGAGCAGTCAGAAAGCTTTTAGGGGCTCCGGTAACGCTGAAAGATTGATGGCGCAAAATGGTGTGGAGGAGGGGGAAGAGCAGGTGGTTAAGAAGAGAATGTCCTGCTTAATGGGTTGCCAGGAATGTAATTCAATAATTATGAAAAGTGACTCAGGAGAGCTGGATGGATGGCTGGATGGCCACTGAGGGAGGCAGAGAGGCTGCCGGCCCTGTGCACATGCCTGAGCATCCTCAGCCTCCTGGTCGGGCAGAAACAGGTGAACACATTTTTCTTCCAATCATCCATCCTTGATCAGGAAGGAAACAAAAATATAGGATTTTAGACAAATTAGAATTAACCAAAATTCACCCGCATAACCCCACTCTTCCTACAAAATGCTTGTCTGAAACCAAATATTTATTAATAAATGCAAAGATATTTTTGGTGCCCATTTATTTTTCCCATGTTTGGATGCTGAGCTTACATACAAACACCCCTAACAGAGGTTAGATTTATGCTGTATTGTTCCCATTTTCAAAATGTATATTTCAGTTTCAATGTTACAAGAGAAAAAGCTAAAAGGATAACAGGTAACATATTTGTCTGAAGAATAAACTTCCCCAAATCCAATAAAGAGCAGGACAGAGTTACTAGCATTAGCCTGGTCTCTCATACAATAGCATAAAATGTAAGCTGCAGTCCATTTATCTGTAAAAACAATTTAGTTAGCAACTATTGGCATTGGATGTAACGCTCAGTTACTATAAGCTAGTTGGCCGGACATGCTAACATTTGCAGCTTATATTATATTGGATAAACATGTTTGATCCGTTCCTCACATTTTTGCTCTTGTGTTTCGCTTTGGAAAAACTAAAAAAGTAGAAACAGTCTGCCAAACCGAGTATCACTGGACAGGTTTTGGTCACTTTTCACTGGTCACTTTTCTTTTTTTTTTGCTAAAACTGTCAAATCTACACAAATTATCCATAGGAACACCCACCAGGTGTAACTTCTGCATTTGTAAAACATAAACCTCATTCGGTTAGAACAATCCTCAAATTCCCTGAAACCATATTGAGGACATGACAGCTAGCTACAAACACAAGAGAGGTCCAAATCCCAAAACAAACATCATCTGGCGTTCATTATTCTATCTCAAAAATATATATTATTCAGACAATTAAACTGGTGCCACTGTCTTAAACAAGGACTAAAATTTACCGTAATCTTCTTATTAAAAACCATAATTTTTGTTGAGTGTCACATTTTGTTATATGTTTCTCTAAATAATAAACCAGCTCTCTCTAGTTCATGTGTCACAGGTGGAAATGGACAAACTGGTCAAACACAAGAGAAGCAACCAAAGTTTTGAGTGTTAAGGTTTGATCTGCCAGTCACACATGATTAAAAACAAAGTACCTACAAGCAGTGCAGTTGCTTGTTTAATTGTTTAATTTGTGTATATTTCAATTTCTAAATGTCTAAATGCCAAACACAAAATCCCTGGCTTGCACTGCTGCTTTTTTGTAAATCACATTTCAGGATGGATTTCTTTAGCGGTCCGTGTTTACTGTCTCAGTTTACTGATTGAATTAAAGGTATTGGTTTGCCTCAAACTCTGTGTGTCATCAATATTTCGCAGACCAGATGCAAAACACTGCAGACCTGCTGCATTGCTTTAAAGTCTGTAGGTATAGTATGACTTCTTGTTGTTTGTTGGTGTTGTCAGAATCATTCACAGAATAAAAGAAAGCAGAAAACTGTTGAGAACTGATCCAATGTTCGTCATGGTTTTTGTTTTGTGTATGCTGGAAACAGGAGAATATCTACTGCATATACTGCTGAGGATATTGCCAATATTGTTTTTTGTTCTTGTGTTTAAAAGTTGATGTAATTTATCTGATAAAGGAGCTACTTTTGTAGCTTCTGTAACTTTCACATGTGCTCATTGATAAAATTGTCTTTCTTTTCTAAAAAAAGTCGCCTTTGGTTTGCTTTTTTATTCTTGGCTACAGTGATTTTTTTATTTATTATACTCTGCTTCCGTTTTCACATTTCAATATACCCAGTCTACTTACTGGGTTTATCAGGCACACAATAAAGTGTGTTCTGTGCAGGAGCAGTATTTTGCAGTTTTGATGTGATTTGCAAACTGTAGCATATACATCTGACCCCAGTATGTCAATAAATCCCTTTTCCAGTTGGTGAAAGTCTTCCCATCAACTCTTCCTCATCTTTCATCTATTTCATCCTCCCTCCCTCTCTGCCCAGGGTCTACTTTTGCTCTGTGTCTTCTTACTTTTGCTTCCCAAGATGTATTGATAATTTCCAGCAAAAATACAATTTCAGTTTATTCTACAGAGCAAAAAATCTAATAGCGGAGTCCTCAATTCAATTGTGTTTTACCGGAGTGGAGAACAATAAACAGGGAGGAGGGCTCTGTTCCAGACGTTCACCATGAGATTATTGTTCAAAAGAGATCTGATACAATTACAGGAAGCAATAGATGATAATTACATCAGAACATGACTTTTCCTCAGCGAACACTTATATTCATCTGGGTTATGCATCGTTCCAAAACTGAAATGTGGCAATGTTTGAGCTGACATGGCCTGCTAGTGCCAGAGACTATGGGGGGTGGTTGAGGCGGTGCAGTCATTGCAGGGTCATGAGGCCAGAGTCCATTTATGATGCATTGGTGGACTACTTTTATACAAAATACTGCACTGTTGATCACACCTTGTATTTTGGTGCTGAATGAAGTAGTTGAAAGACAGAAATTGGTTAGTTAGTTAGTTAGTTCACAAATGACAGAAAGTCATCAAAATTGTTCAATACATAAATTTTTTTAATCAAAATGCACAAACTCAAGCCTCTCAGATGTGAACATTTCTTAGTTTTCTATTATAGTAAACTGAATATTTTTGGCTTTTTGACTTTCTATCGGTCCGATAAAGAGAGCGATCTGAATATGTCAGCTTGAGCTCTGGCATTTTTCAGCATTTTCACACATTTTAGAGCTCAAACAATTGATCAGATAATAAAGAAAATCATCAGATTAATCAGTAATGAAAATGACTATTAATTGCAGCTGTGTGCATTTTATAGCAGTGATGGCTAAAGAGTAATCTGTGTTACACAGAACAAGAATAAAAAATGTATTAAAAGTTTTATATTTAAAACCAACCTGTGTAATCCGTGTAAGTAAATGTGTCCATGACCGTAAACATCAAAGTTGCCATTAAAGGCCCACTCTGTATTTTACTGACCATATACAGTGCATTTGAAATTTTGGTTATAAACGGAAAATCAGCATTTTGTTTTTCTTGTCCAATCATATTTCAGAATACAGGTGAGTTTCTGTGAACATGATTGATGTAAACACACATTTTACAGCATCAGAAAATATAACAGACAGACCATGTGGTTTCCAATATTAGTGTACTGAAAGACCAGTCAACGTGAGAGGAACTCCTGGTTCTGATTTTTATGTTTGGATTCTTAACAGTCGTGCTGGCTTTTGATTGGATCACAGACTTGGTTTTAAACTTTTAGGAGGTTAATTCAGTAAGTGGAGCATACTGGCTGTATATGAGTTAAAGTAGAAATACCACAAAAAGTAAAGATTAATTATCAGGAAACTATAATTATATAATTATTTTAAGGGGTGTTTGTTTTATTGTTATTGCTGCACTGACATGTAAGCAGCATTTTCATGTTGTAGCTGGTGGAAGTATCATATCTTATAAACGGATCATTATTGTATGAATCTGTGAACCAGCCAGTAACTAAAGTTGTCAGTAAATGTAGGGAAGTGAAAAGAACATTTGCCTTTGAATAGTTGTAATAATTAATGAAATTGTAATAAAGTACAGTAAATAGTGCCACTGCTTATTTACACTTGGTTTTACTGTACAGTATATTAAACAGTAATAGCGTAATAATCCAACATGACAACATTCACAAAATGTATAGACACAAGTTTAATATAACTATACTGCATGTTTAGCAAAACAATTCAGTAAGAATATCTTGCTCATAATGCAAGCAGTAGTTAACATTTATAAACATAAACCCACACATTAAAAAGAAAAAGTATAGATGCATAATATAAATAGAAGAAGTAACTTTTAAGAAAGTAGAATATGTTACTATACCCAATAGAAGGAGAAGAAAATAAGAAAGATATAGTTATTAAATACACCATAAATTAAATAGTAACCATGACAGCGTGTTGTTTAAACACCAATTATCACAAATGTAATATGAAGATAATTAAGTTGTGATAGATAAATACAAATTGTCCCTCTTCTGATTGGACCCGTGTGTTGCCGTGGCTCTGGCTCTGTCACTGTTGAGACGTTCCCCTCAGTAAGTTGGCCACACAATCTCTGAACAAAACCTGCAGAGGAAAAACAGCAAAACAAACAGAAAAACAGCTCCCAGTTTGCCAGGCTCGACTGTTTGGTAAAGAGCGAGTGCTGGTGAGGGCCAGGCGGTGAAAGATGGCCACTTTTATAAGGCAAGACAATGCAAAAGAAAAATAACAAAACTGGCCAACTTTGATGGCCCTGAATATATTGGGCACTCTGCCTTGGCCGTGTGTTTGTGTGTGTGTGTGTGTGTGTGTGTGTGTGTGTGTGTGTGTGTGTGTGTGTGTGCCTGCAGCAGCGGGTGGGGGGCAGAAGGGTTAAGTAGGATAGAAGGCACCCATACTTCAGATTGGCAGCAAGCTGCCGCAAGGATAATCTAATCAGGGGATGCAATTCAATTAGCCAAGGGTCTCTGGGGCCACCGAGCCAGGCAGCCGGTGGCAGCGCTGCTACCGAGGGGACTGCTGCCTCCACACCCGACACCCCGACGCTAGCCTCTGCCGGGGCCCTGGCCGCTCCACATGAATGCAGATGAAATTTGAAATATGAAAATCTCCAATAATTTATGGAAGTTGTCAGGAACACAGAGCCAAGCTGCTGCTGCTGCTGCTGCTGCTGCTGCTGGCCGAGGGGAGGGGGAGAGAGAATGTTATTTTTCTACGGAGGTGAAATTGTCTTACAGCTGCTGCTGTGAATATTGCCATTATAACACATATTACACTGTGCTTTATCAGTGCTGTAATGAGAAAACCCTCTATATTATTCCCATTGTGTTTTTTTCCCGTGTTCACTGTACATCATTAATATGTTTATGGGATATGTCCTTTGAGATCTGTTAAAATCCAAGACTACAATGTCAGAAATATACGCCGGTATCGTCTAAAGAAGGACGGATATCTAAAGATCTTATGTTGTTTATTTCTTAACAGAAAACAAATGCAGGGCTTTTGACAATGCATCACGGTCAAGTTCTAAAATTCTTCTAAGTAAGTTTGTTATTGAGTCCTACATTCAATTGCCAGTTTATTATTCACCTAGCTACTGAGTGTAAAAGTCTTGTTTTCTTTAAGCAAATGAAAGAAACAGTCACAGTCCTGTGAGAATATTTCAGCTTTTTTTCCAATGCAGATCAATGTGTTTCAAAACTTATTTTACAAACAAGATAAAAAAGGCACATCTTTGCACAAAAATGAAAAACAATTACACTTCATTCTGAAAGATTGTTGAAATAAGTTTACAATAATCTTTTGTATTGGAAACAGGTTAAACATTTCCCACTGCACTGGGAGAATTTTCACTTTCTTTTAAAGACAATAAGACCCATAAATAAGGGCTCAATAATGGACAAAAATCACTTGGTAAAATGGTCAAATGTGCAGTGTTCATCATATTTTCTGGTGATACACCTTCATTAAATGTATCTTCCCTCAGACTGTACACACCTCTATTGTGCAGCTTTTACTCCTCCTCTCTTCCATATCTGTGTCACGCAGCTGTGACATGCACCTCCTCAGAAAAAAGAAGAAGCTGATGAGAGCTGGAGTAGTTGGAGGGAGGGCGGGAGGAGGTGGAGTGGTGAGACAGGATGAGATAGAAGATGGAGGGAGAAACAGAGAGGGAGAGAAGCTCTTAGACAGATTATTGCTCATTAGAGGCTGCCTTGCACCATACCATTATGTCAGGAGGAATCCTTTTTCATTTGCACAAATTTGCCTGGAATTTTTCTTATTTAGCCTGGCCTCCATTATCAGAGCTGGAAATCAGATTAGCCTATGATTATTCTCTGGCTCGCTTGCCAACATTTCCCCATGCGGCCAACGCCGGTGGCGTGGATTTGTCTTGGCCTTTTGTTAACCTCTGCCCACCAACAAGAACAGAACAGAACAACAGCCGCGATATGAAATAAGTCAGTGCTGCATAATGGCTCAGCCTCACAGCCCACTCAGGATTAGATTTGTTCACACTGCACATAAAACACGTCTCCCATGTCAGCCATAAAGGGGACATCACGAGTCATATCCCAAGTTATGGATGCATAAATCTTGATATCATGTACACGTTATAGGAATAAAGTCGGACTTTATTTTAAACTTTATTTATTCTTTGAAACAGGGAGGGATAACTAACTACTATAATTTTAAAGGTCTGTTTCCAATTGCTGGGGAGGATGACTACATATGTGAAAAAAGTTGTATAAAGCCTTTTGTGGCTCCTGATGGAGCTGTGTAAAATCTGGTCAATAAAAAAAGTTGCTTTGGTCTGAAGACTCAGTAGTTAAACAACAATATTTAAAAGACACATTGTTTCTATAAAGTATAGCATATTGTACGATATTATAGTGGAATTGTATTTTAGTTTGAATGTGTTGTATTTGCTGACATACAAGATAATCTGTTCCTAGATTTAATGCTCTTTTTGATTCTGCCATTGGCAGCGGTGTACTTACTTATAGCACTTGTGATTCATCACCAGCCCTTACAAGTCTGATGAGACATCTTGTTGTTTTCGATCATGGTTCTATGCACTTTATGTAAAGCTCTTATTTGGAAGTCGCTT
>JAVQJD010007543.1:0-10821 GCA_036023655.1 Nannoperca australis
TCCCCTTGCAGTGTCTTTCTGCCTGCTGCCAACTGCAACTTTTCCTCTCGCAGCACATCCTCAGCCAATCCTTAAACGGATCGTGGTAGAACCTGTCCCTAAGCTATGTTGGTTAAGAGATCTGAGCAAAGGATTTTTGCATTGTCTTTCTCTTTAGAATAAATTTGGAAATAGGCAAGCACATACACTACGGTGAAATCAAATGCTCGCTAGTATGTGTGCAATGTGGTAATACATGACTATACTTAGCAAGTGTGCATGCAGTATGAGGACATGCCATAATAGAGTGCATGCAGTGGTGTAATGCCGTACGTGTGCATCTTCGTGCATCTCCATGATTGTTTGAGAGTGCTTGCTCAATTCATATGAGCAAGGGATTTAGATGAGAGTCTAGAGAATTCATCCTCCACTATGCTGTCCCAATCACCTAACCCCCAGTGCATTTAGCCAGCCGAGCTCTCCCGGTCCTCTCACCCTGAGGACAAAATGAAGGAGGCCCGGGCTGGATGAAGAGACTCCACAATGGTGCAGAGAGCAAAGATGTGTAGAGAATGAAGACAAAAAGGGGAAAAGATACAAAGTGCTAAAGCCCCTTTTCATTTTTTTGTCTCCGGAAATAAATGGCAAATTCTCCCTCAAGCAAACTCTCCTTTCTTGAGTTGAAAAGCCAGCAAAAAGCACTTGGCAGACAGAAACTGGTAGAATGGAGAGTGAGCGGTAGACAGGCAGCCAGAGATGTAGGCCAGCAAGAAAGTGTCTTATCGTTTGGGGCAGAGGAAAAGACCTCTGAGCATGAGAACCTGCATGAGTTGGACGCTTTAATGAGAAAACGGCATGGAGGATCTGTTGAAATGATCACAAGATGCTGAGCTTATAATGTTAATGTCAAATTTCTTGTGTAATCATAATCAGCCAGTTTGATCGGAATGTTTAATTTATTCCGATTACACAGATAGTCTGTTCGCTTATTAAAGAGTCGGAGTACATGTAACATAATGACTATTTATAGAGTTCACTCATACGATTCCCAGCCAGAGGTTCCTCGTGCTTCCAAGAGACAGTCATATACACACATACACGTAATACGAACCTGATGACATTATCGTTTTTGTAGCAGATCTTAATGCATAGAGGTAGGGCGGGATGCTAAAGGTCTTCTAAATGAATTAGGAATATGGAATCCCAGTACCTTTAGCAAAATGGGCAGCAGGACACGGGATTGACTGGTAGAGCGAGAGTGACTGATTAAAGGGGAGAGAGCGACAGAACATGCTGAGAAAGGAAAAAGTCAGAGAGTGAGGGGCGAAACGAAGAATGTTCAAAGTGATTGTGCAAGAGTGCAAAATGTCCACAGAGAGCAGGAAAGAAAGAGTAGCGATGTAGTTAATGGATGTAAATTAATTGCTGTCATGTGGATTCTGATCCCAATAAATCAGGGTCAGTGTGGTCTCCGGTGCCATCTCTGCATGGTTGGGAAAAAGCCAGAGGGAGACTTGATCTGATTGACACACACTGACACACACACACACACATATGTACAAATGCACACATATACCCACGTACTGTTATTCCAATGTAATGAAGCATGAATCTCAAAATGCTGGACAAGAAATATGAGAAATGTGGAGAAATATTCTGATTCTTGTGCAGTTTCTGAAGGAGATCAGATGCAACTCTTTGCATGAATATGTACAAATGTAATGTAGCTACTAGATTATTACAAAAAAAACATCAGCTGAAATGAAATCTGTGGAACCAGAAAACAGCGAGTAGAACACATGAAATGACATGTAAATAAATGAAGAGCAATATAAAATAAAAGTCCCTGCAGATCTCCTAACACTTGCCGCTGTGTAATCTTTCAACATAAAATATTTGGGATCCAGCGTGCTGCGCCATAAGATCCCCTTCATCATGAGGGGCTTTTTAAAAATGCACATCAAGTCCAAACAGAATACTGGATCCTAACTAGTGCAGACCAACTGGGTTATAAATGCAATATGGTCCAATGAATTAGCCATGCGTATTACTGAAAATTACCACTGTGCTTTCTGCTTAACTAGGCTGCAAAATTGATTTACCTTATTTCCCCAGTCTATAACCATCACAGAGACATCCTGTTATTATGAGTGCTGTGAGTATTATTGCATGTGTTAAACAGAAAATACGTGAAGCATGTATTTTAATTACAAATCATACAAGGGCAATTTTAAAAACAAAAGCCTTTTGGGCAAACAAAAAAAACACACGCTCATAACGTGTTGCCCACACATTAAAAGAAGCTGCCACGCTGCCACAACACCAAAGCATAATAATAATAAAAAATAACTCAATGCTGTTGTGACCGTTTTCATTTTTTAAAAACACATTTCATTCATTAGACTTTACAGTACAGTATGCCCCATATTATATACACCGTGTTTTCTTTGATACTGTATGCCCCAAAGCAAATCACTCATGTTCAAACAGTAATATCTGAACATGACAGAAATGGTGCAAAATGGGAAGTAGGTCACATAGCAATTTATTTGACAAAAAGGGATGGGGGTGGGGAACTGGGGCATGGTGTATGCAGAGGCAGCAGCAAAAATGGAAGGTTTTTTTGGAACACATATCAGATTGTGTGTGTTTGTGTGTGTTGGAGTGATTGTGCATGGTTCGACCTGGAAGTTAAGTTACAAGCTGTTACGACTCATTCGAGAACTGCTTGGTCAGTATGGAATTTCAAAAATGTCTTCTTGCTGACACATGATCACGTACACTTCCCTTTTTATTTGGTATTTAGTAAATACTACAAACACACACACACACACACACACACACACACACTCTCATCAGAGGCTCCATTGCCCACTCTAGAGAAATTGAAACTGATATTGCGGTCACTGGACCATATCAGCACATCTGACACAGAGTGTGTCAGCAGCATTGATCAGCTGTCAATGAACTGCCCAGCTACCCCCAAACCCTGACACAACTAAACACACACACACACACACACACATACACACACACAGTTGAGCTGTGTGTATCGCCACTGATATTTATAGAGTAAAAATCCAAAATCCACATAACGTACTGTAAATACATGTATTCCCCTGCACAGACACCCACACACTCGTAAGCTCTCGGGCTTCCTCCTGATCTTGTTTAACTCCGGTCATCACCGAATATCACAGCTGTATGATTTGCAAGTGCACGAATTGCAAATTTTGAGTAAAAAAAAACTAGGACAGTTGTTTTGTTCTTCAAATTAACAGAAAGTGGGGATTCTACTGATGCAAAAAAAAATTTTTTAATTTATATTGATTAGTTTCACTGACAAATAGGGGACATTTGTGCGTGACGCACTTCACCTCTGCCATAAACACTTCTTCAGCATTGCAACGTGGAACTTCCTCAGACAAAGAAAAAAATGAGCAAGGATTAAAAATTCTGCAATTACTTTCCACGCTGTTGTCAAAACAGGGGATTTTGAAAATAATAAAAAAAAAAAATAGAACATTAGTCATAAAGACTGTTGTATTTAGTATGGCACCTAAATAATACACATATACTTACAAGCAAATCAATCTGTGGGGCATTAGGTTCATGTGGCCTTATTTGCATATTTAAAGACTACCTACTGTATGCTCTCAACACAATCTAGACAATCTGCGCAGACTGCATTGAGGATCTGTAAAGCCACATTAACACATGAGAGAGGCTCTGGAGCACCAGTCTTTTCTAATGACCCGATAATCCGACCCAAATGCTGCCTGCTTGCTAATCTCTCCATCGGATTACCAAACTGGGGACGAGCACTGTCTATTTGTCTCTGCTTGTCTCTCTGTCTTCCTGCCTGTCTGTCTCTCCCAGCTTGTCTCTTTGTATAACTGTTTGCTCTTGTATTTTCTCTGGTATTTCTCTGCATGATAAAAAAGTCTTTGCTTGCCTCTCTGTGATCTTTCTGGCTGTCTGCTAGTAGGGTTGCATGCCTGTTCGCCCGCTCTCATACTCACATGTAGAAGCTTTTAAAATGGAGACCCGGGTAGCAGGACTTCAAAATGCAGTCGCAAAATCTCTTTCCTCTCTTCATGCCAGTGTGCACAAGGGTAAACATGCCTAACCATAAACATACAAACATATACAGTACAGAATGTGTGAAATTTATCAAATGTAATTTATGCCCATAATTAATAAGGTTCCAGCCTTCTCTAAGAGACAGACAAAAGAAATGTTTGACCCAAACTGGAAAGAGTGAACATGTGAATTCCACAAAAACAAATAAAGGAAAAGGGGATTCATTTTTGTTCGTGCTTCCATTCAAACTGCCTTCACTCACATTTCCTCCAAAAATCCGTCTCTCTATCCCTCAGAAATGGAAGGCCGAGCTCTCTCCGTCGTTCCACCCCGAAAGCTCTGCTGCAACGTTACTGTGCATTTCATGTAAACAGATCCGAACTAATGTCCTATTTGTCACACATCAACCTTGTCTGATTCTATATATTTACTATAAAACATTGATGCTTTTTTTTCTGCCTGTGAGGCCCTAAAAAATGTCACTTTGATTTTACAGAAATCACTCTTGTGTCTGCCTTTATGTGAGTCTGCATCTGTGGCGTACTTGCATCTGTATGTATGAGTTTGTGTGTGTTTGGACTGAGCCGCATCTCTGTCTTATATACTGTGGCTCAAACTGCAGTTGACAGTTTGCAAAAAAATATTTTGACATTCAACTTCTCACAAAATAACACTTGACGCAACTAATACTAACCGAACTGAATTATCCGTCCATACCTGGTAGTTTGTACTGATTTGGTGACATACGAGAGACAGATCGTATTTTCCATTAAAAATAATATATCAAATTCTAGGATATTTTACACCCATCAAGGTATGTAATTCTGCATGATATGGAAATAGATATTTTATCCTTTTAATAAAATGGGGATCAAAGGGTGTGAAGTAAATGTGTGTCAAATCACTGCTGGAAAGACATGCAGCCATTTAGCCTGCATGGTTTTGGTAATGCTTGACAAATATCACATTACCAGCAGTGACTGAAGCAGACGATTCAAACTTCCAACATTGCTTGTAGCCGCACTATTACAGATAAACTGAGCACACAAAAATGATAACAATCAGTCTGTACAGAACTCAAAAAACTAAGATACTAGTTGATTTGACATCACATCAACAGCTGGTATGTTTACCCTAAAATTGGCTTTTAGTGTTAATGTTCATAAAATAATTATAGCACTCATTTTTCAAGCCTGTAAATGTAATTGAAATATTGATGAAGACTCCTACATGTAGGACTGTAGATGTAATTTGGAAGCACATTATGGAAGGTGGCTTAGGTCTGAACAGTTCTACACAAAATGGTAGAACTAAGACTGACAGCCAGTATAAGCAAAAATGGGATCAGTCAAAACATGAACACTTAAAAAAAAATCACGCATACAGAATGGATCTCTTCCTGCAGAGATATGACAGTTGTAGATGTCGACACATTTCAAAATAATGAGAAGTGTTACGAGCGGGGATATGGGGAAGAGCTAAGTGGTGAAGTGAGGCATGAGACGGGAAAGAGCAATGGAGGACTGGAGGGAGCGAGACATGGAAAAGCATTGGTGAAAAAGAAAAGAAAAGACAGAGTTGAGCTGGGCCCTGGTAGATTCAGCGCTGTTGGTGGACGAGCGTGTGCGTGCACATGCGCGTGTGTGTGTGTGTGTGTGTTTGTGTGTGTATAAGAGGGAAAAAAGAGGAGGGGAGGGGGTGTTACTGCGGCTGTCCATTTCCCGGGATCAGCTGATGGCCGTGGATGATGGAGCAGAGAGGGGTCAAGGGTCGAAGCCTTGCATTGTCAGCCTAGCCCCGCTCTCCCGTGGGGGTTTTCTCCCTCTCGTGGACCCCTCCTCCACCCGTCCCCCCCGCTGCCTCCTGCACATTTACATACATTTATCAACACCGTGCGTCGCCGGGCGAGAGGATGCGCCGCATGCATTACTGGCTGGCTACCCCTGCAGTCTGCGCCGCTGCAGCTCGAGCGTTCATCGCAGAGCATTTTACATTGTGTTCAGGCACTGGTGTATGATACATATATGTGCATCTGCATGAAATGTGTATGTGAACACATTTGTGTGACAGTCTACAAGCTGTGTGTGTGTGTGTGTGTGTGGGTACAGGACAAGACAAGGCCTCCCATCCCCCCCCTCCCTCCCCCAGTATTAGGACTACCTTCCTCACCCCTCACCCCCCCTCCCATTCCCACCACCCCCCACACACACCTCCCCCACTTTGCCTGTGTAATCCCTGCCAGCTGGCCCTGTTGGCTAATCCCTCTGCACTGATCAGCTGGGCAACGCATCCAGTACGGGACAGGACAGGGACAGGGGCAGATAGGGGCGGGACAGTGTGTGTGTGTGTGTGTCTGCATGTGTGTGTGCGTGCGTGTGAGGTGGGGGGTGGTGTCGACCAGAAAGCATAAATTGAAGCCCGTGCCTTCGCCTCGGCGCAGTGTGTCTGTGTGTGAGCCAGTTGCCTGTTCCTCTTCGTTCGTCCATCCCTTATCTCTGTCCTTCTCCTCCTTCTCCCTCGGATCCTCATACATATATACCTACCTGGCTTATATATGTATATTTTACATCTTGGGCTTTTTTGTCTTCCTTTTTGGTTTTGTCTTGAGCAGATCCAAATGGATTTTTCTAATGGTGGTGACTGGGTAGAATTTAGCTGAGTTTTTTTTTTTTTTCTGCTACCCTCTCTCCTCTTTCCCCTGACTGCATGCGTGACACCTGCCTGCCTCCCGTCCCTTCAGCCCCCTTGTCCGCCATCCCACCACCCCCTCTGTGCCTGCTCCCCATGCTCTTCCCAACCCACAAGGACCTTCACAGGATGGAGCTGTGCAGTCACAGCGACAACTACAGCAACAACAATAACAAAACCAGGACCAAGGACCTGAAGGAGGAAATACTCTGCGTCCCCTCTGCTATTTTTTGCCTCATCTTTAGAAAGGAAGGATATATTTGATCTGATCTGAAACCCTGTTAGGCTTGTGCTACAACAGTATTCTATAGGCAAATACAGAAAAGAATTGAGCGCAGTGGTCAAGAGTTTAAAAAGAAAGGGATTTAAAATGTAACAGTTGCAATTTTTTGTGGATGTGAGAGTCTTGCATAATTGCAAAGAAGCTAAATTCCTCCTCTTGTGCATTTGCTTTTTGTTATACATCAGCATTTACTCTTTGCTAAATTATTCATATGTGCGTGTAGGTATTAATCAGAGGATGGAGACTGTTGTTATTTAGATCCTGTTTTCCAGTTTGTACATGGCTATAGTTACATGCGCAGAGTGCACAGAGAGAGAGAGAGAGAGAGAGAGAGAGAGCAGTAGAGAAGAGATGGAGAGTAGGAGGGAGGGAGCGAGGGAGGGTAAGGGGGAGATAACGACACAGCTTTACCAACTGTAATGAAGAACTGCTTGGTCTGATTAAAGCGTACCAAGCTCTTAACCAAGAACAGCGGAGGCAGTGCTATGGTGAGGATAAGGCACAAACGGCGCATCGCAGTGTGTGTACCCATAAATATCTAGTCGTCATCCTTTGTTTTGCTCTGAGGGGAAGATGGTCTGCAGGAATGGTAGCAATCAGGTAGCTGGGCTGCTGCTCTCTTTATGGTGCAACAAAGATAGCTTTGCTCACTCACTCTATCTCACTCCCTGTTTCTCTGTGCTCTCCTCTCTCTGTGGTGCTTTTTTAATGATGTGTTGTAGTATGTGTATACAGAGAATGCCTTAATGCTGCAACTGCTGCTTTTACGATCACTAGATGTATTTTTTTTGGTTCACATTTTGTTGCTGGAAACCCTTTCTTGCACATCCACAAACGCATGCAATGCATTCATACACTCTGGGCTGTTCAGTCAGAGAAATCACAATGTCATTGGCTTGTATCATATATGTTTTGTTTTTTTTATCCCCTGTATTATCTGTATAGAAAACCTGTTTTCATTGCAAAGGCAGAATGCATGTCGCTGTGGGATTAGCATGCAATGTACTTTGACGTGTGAAAGGACCGCATAGCCGCCTCTGAGCCCACAGGGAGGAGAGATCACAGGTGAGGAGAGAGGAAGGAAAAAGTCAAACAGGGATGGACTGACAAAATACAACAATAGCATGCACCTTTAAGATCAAGAAAGTGACAGCGTTTAGCAAATAGTATTCGTGTTGAAAATGCTGTAGAACATGAACACAAAGGAGAGAAAGTGTTTGCTTAAAGCAGGGTAAGTGCCAGCGGAGAACAGGACATGAAAAGGAACCGTGAACATTTTGCAAGTTTGGGTTTGAGCTCTTTGTGTTCACAGTGGACCTTGATTTAATTTCAATACAATTAAGGCACGCGGTGAATGCCAAGAGAGAAGCCACAGTCCTCGCTCACCTGAGAGAGACCAGCAGAAAGCCACTACAGGACAGGAGAGTGGCACCGGTGACTGCACAGATGGCTGTTCGCTACAATCCTGCGAGATTAACGAGAGAAGCAGGAGAAGAAGCGTTAGGCAAAGAGGTTACAGAGCAGCGACCCAAGACAGGTGCACAGATCAGTTAGTGCAAGCCAGACGAATCTTGGAGAGGCATTATTGAGACATACAGGAAACATAGTGGAGAGAAATGCACCATAATCACTCGGCACCAGTCTAAGTAATATACTGGTTACCATAATGACAGAACAGACAGAGCCGTAGGCAGCCTACCAGTGTCCGTCCTGTGGCCAAATGGACAGAGGGATCACACCAGGGGGATCTGCCATGTGGTGACAGAGGGCCACTTCAAAGGTCTGTGTGTTTCCGCATGAGCGTACACTTTCCCTATCTGAGAGGAAGACGGAAAAACAGGGTGAGAATCCTATAAGAGCACGATGTGCTGTTTTAGAATTATTGTCTTTACACAGTTCTCAAACGCAACAACCTCCTGAATCAACCTCATGCATGACGGTTTATTTTATTTCAACCGAGCATTTATTTCCACGATCATCCATACTCTGAAAATACCTGCTTCTGAATTACAAGTTTAAATTAAAAATTGTTTTGTTTTTCTTTTGTTTTTGAGTTTCAATATCGCGCCCGTGCTTGTGTTTTTGTTCTGCAAAAAGTCTCAATAAAGAAGTCATTTCTTGGACAACATTTCTGTTTGTACTATCTAGCATTTCTTTTCAAAGTAAAAAAAAAAAGGCCCAAAGCACATCAAATAATTTAAATAATGAGCTTCATTCTAACTCCTATAATCACAGAGCCGCATCAAATGATTCAAGCTGTAAATCGTTGTAGGAGTTGACCTACATCTCAGATGATGGAGGCGGGATAAGCAAAAAATGAAATTGTGGATGTTTGTATAGATTCCTTTCAGTCTATTTTATGTAGATTGAATTCTAGATTTGTTTTAAGGCTAGTCTATTCAAAAAGCAACTCAATGTGTAAAATCATCACAAAAACAATATCATTGTCAGTAAAAAATGTAAGCAAGAGAGATTTTAAGATAAACGCATAGATGCAGAACGCATCCTGCCTCTATATTGGGCCTATATGCTTCTTAATGTGTTGATATACCAGTGGATGACATTTCACGTCGCCTCCACACAATTAGAGTGTGCAGAGGGCAAGTGTGCCACATATGTTCAGACAGAGGTCATCAACTGCTTTCAGGCCCCTTCGCCTGTCTACACATTATGCATTTTCAAAACTCTCAATAGAATCGGGACACTGGGAGAAACGAGGGGGTAATACTCAATATGTCAACAGTGCAGGACCCCTGGCGCTGGTGAGCAGGTGACCGCATGCGGCCCCCCTCATTTGCTATAAACATTCATCATCATGACGTTTTCTTATTCCTAAATAGCCTATATCTATATATATATATATATTTTTTTTTTAAGCCTATAAATGTTTATAGTTAAGATGCTAAATAATGCTGATAAATTGATGACAGGTATGGAAATATAGGCCTACACTCTAGGAAAGGCATTTCTGTAAAAATTACAATCACTTTATTTAAATTAAATATTGAATAAAAGAAGATTGTGACACATAGGGATCTTATAATAGCCTTTACTTACAAGTAAAATATGATCAAATGACTGAACATAGGTCTTCTCCTCTCTCTTTTGAGCATTAGAGGCATGCTTTCCGAAACAAAATGTGTGAAAAGAAAAAGAAATCTAATTTGGTCATGTAAATAGAGGTCGGGTTGGCGACATGGCGAAGCGTCACTAATGGAAGAAAGAGATGGATGCCTTATGATAATGAGGAGAAAATAAAGCAGAACCATGACCTTGCAGTGCAATATGAACCCACAGACACAACGCGCCTAATAGCTCTCTGGAGTGATACTTTCTAGAACACAAAACACACTAGACAAAATATTTCCCATATTTTGTACGACTACAGAAATGCGGGGCGAGAGGCTAATGTCTGAAATGTTAAACAACTAACATACCTTATGATCTCTTCAGTGAGTCAATGCAAAAATAGGAGATCCGGAGAATTGTTACTTGTCGTGTTATATTGTCAGACACATTTTTTTTTTGTCTGAGCGAAAAGAGATTGATTGCTAATAATTCGAGTGGTTATTATTTTGTCAATACTGTCGAGATTCTGCACATAAAAAAAAAAACAAGTCCTCACACACACACACACACACACACACACACACACAGTGAGGGGCTTCTCCTTTCACCACTGCAGGGCAACTTATTTTGTTTCTCCATCTCCTCTATGCATTTAGCTCGATGTGCGTTCTGAGACGTGAGTGGTGACCTCCTCCCCTCCTCTTCTTCGCCTTCAACCC
>JAVQJD010007545.1:0-15528 GCA_036023655.1 Nannoperca australis
GAATCTAAAAGTTGTGCTTCCGGTTCCGCTTTATTCCATGGGCGGGACCTACGCTGAAAGACGTTTCTATTGGCCAGTTTTGATCGGAGTGACAGCTTGGCAACATGCCGTCAGTTAACAAGAGAGGCTGTTTTGAAGTCTGCGGGAATAGAGCGGAGAAAGTCAATGCGAATGTAAGTTTCTTTACACACAACTTCATTACTTAGCAGTAATGTTATGTGCTGTGCTGTTGTAATGGGTTGAACAAATACATATTATTTTGTCATCTTAGCTATCCATGAGGACATGCAATTTCATGATGTCAATGAGGTGAGTGGTTCGATACGCTGCATAATGTTGCTTGTGGTGCGTGCCGAGTGCGTCTGGCGCAGGAAGAGCGAAACGAGGGGATGGTTAAGGATGGTATTTATGCAGGATGGTGTAGTGTCGTGGTTTACGTAATTAGGGTGTGGTCCTGCTCCTGAAATTCTGCTAAATAGCAACAATTAATATAAAAAAGAATGATAAGTGGACCTTTAAGTTAAGCCTAGTTTTCTCAGCAGTTTTTTTAGTATAGGAAGTGGACTACTGGAACTACTTTGCTACACACACACACACACACACACACACACATACACACACACACACACACACAGCCACATAAAGTCATACGTGTCAAAGTGCAGAGGGGTTTTGAAATTGTGTTTTTGTATAATGGCTCATGCTGGAGCTATTTGTTCTATGTGAGGCTTATTAAAGGTTCACCATGCTCCCTCAGGATCAAGTGAGATTGGTGTTGCAAGGGGCTAATACAAAAACACAGAGGATACAGTCTTCTGATTCTCACATACAAAGGCACCATATTAAACACATACACACGCACACACACACGTGGACACACAGCACCCTGTGGTAGTGTCTAATCACACACCCAGTATGTATTTCTGTGTAGTTGTCTCAAAGGACGCTCCATGCTGGGTTCCCCAGTGAACGCCAACCCAGTGTGAGCATGTGTCTTGATCATGCCTTGATCACAGCTGCGGGTTCTGTCACACAGAGAGATAGTTAGTGATGAAGAAGCTACAGGATAGGTCAGGTAAGTAGAACTAACTGAAGGGAGAGGAGAAATGGAGAGGCTGAGGTATATGGCAAAAAGAAGAAGGATAAAAGTAAAGAGAAGGAATAACAGAGGTTGACAAGTTGGGAACTTGTTCAATTAAAAACAGAAAGAGAGAGAAACCATTTCTCTCAAAGATTAAAAATGGCACATATGCAGACTGTTTGTCATTCAGTCTCACATATGCAGACAGACTCTGATCAGACAATCCCTGATATGCAAAAAACACACACATGCACCCAGACACAACCACAAAATGGGATTTTTGTGTTTGAGCAGAGGGGGTCTGATGGCTACAGAGAGCCACATTAAGAAGTGAGGGCTTTATAATCACTGATGCCAGATTGGATGTCAGCTGCAGCATAAATGACCATCTATCACCAGCATGCAGCACATGAAGAGGCCTCTTTATAGGCAGCTAGACTTCATAAGGCACAGAAAAAGCCTACTCCCTCCAGGCCACTCCACTGCCCTGCAGGAGGGATTGCACACAGAGGCCTGCATTCATTCATACATGCACAAGGCATGATATTCAACCATACGGCTGTAAACACTCATGCATATACAGTGGCAGAGCGTTTAGAAACACACACACTCACTCACACACACACACACGCTCATTTGCATTGTAACCCACACACATCTCCCTCTTCAGAAAATACATCACAGACAAAGCCTTGGGCCCCCTCTAAGCACTCACACACATACAACCACACATGATATATTTTGGTTTTCTGCTTGTGCATAGTAGCTCACTGTGCTCTCATTCACAGCAGCAGCAGTACTTCCAGTGGCCATCAATTTAGAGGACATTTAGGATGTGTGCATAACATTTCAGTGATAAGAAAAGTGAGTTCTACTTCAAAATGTACTGATGGATGTGCATAAGTTCAAGAGAAGTGACAAAGTAACAGAGACAAAGAAGGAGGGAACATGCTTCTATAGAAAGCGAATCAGTGTTGGTTTTCATATGTTGGATAATTTTCTCAACAATGCATATAATTTTCTCTACAGCTTCCATTTGTACATTTATGTATTTTTCTCTGTGTGTGTATGTGTGATTATGTGCTAATGCATAGTCTCTGTCTGCAAGTGTCCACATGTACAATATGTGTGCGTTGTCTAGCAGTGGCAGCAGCAGCGGCAGATGCTAATCTGTGCCGAGAGTCATTATCTGTGTTTCCTGGGCCATTAGACTAATGCTAAGGGATAACACAGAGAAGTGGATGAGACCTGACGTTAACAGGGGCTAATCATCAGGACCACCTCTCACTGTGAGTTCAGTTATGACACTAAATATCCCTCTGAGGCAGGAACCTCAGGCACTGGCAATCAGATAATTACAGGAGCCTGGAGCATTTTATTAATACAATTTCAATAAATTGTCTCAAATATTTGAACTAGCCGATGTGCGTATGATTTGATTTGACACTTGAATGGCCAAAGAAGTGCTAACATCCCTTTATTCAGTGTTTTTAATTATTAATATTCTCAAATACTGATCATTTCATTCTAGATTAGTTTCTCATCCGATATGCAGCTTTAGTGAGTGTAGGGTTTTATTGGATTTGGGAAAAGAAACTCTTTCAAAAATTGGCAAGTAAGTGATGCACAAATCCTGCTGAAAGAGATACAGGTGTATTTCTTACAGCTCACAGCCCCCCTAGCTCCCAAATTTCCCCTAGCAACAACCATCTTAGAATATTCACGGAGTGTGGTGTAGAAGCTTTCTTGTTGCCAGGCATTGGCACAGCATGACAGCTGTAATCTGCATATCACCTGATCTGACCAATGAATTGCTTCCTGTTTAATCATTCCATTTGACCTAGCAACCAAAAGCACCTGGTGAGCTTTTGACTGGCAAACAGTAAAACAGAATTCATCCGCAGGACCTCGGAAGATCAAATGTTGAAGAAAGCGCTAACGAGGCAGGTTTCGGAGCCTTTTTTTACTTTATAATGAGCTGCTACCCAATGAGGGTGACCCCGCTGCTTCACTTTGCACTGGGGCTACTGAACACACCCCCGCGGATTCATCAAGGCTACAACTCAATATTAAACAGTCACAGGCACGTATTTACCCTGGGGTTAATTCATTGACTTGCCCCCATGAGAAATAAAATAGATTGCATTGTAAAATAAAAGAAATATGAAGAGGGAGAGGAGACAGGAGGGGTGAATGTGTATCAGGTAATTTACAACAGATAAAGAGTGCTCATGTGTACATGTGCAGTGTGTGTGTGTGTGTGTGTGTGTGTGTGTGTGCACCACCTCATGCTTCAAACACAAATCTTTAAAAGTTGAGAAAACACTGTCCCTGTCTTCTGTCATCCCTGTGTAGCTGAGCTCTGGACGCATTTCAAAGCCAACCTGGCTGACTGAGTCCCAGCCACAGAGAAGGCGAAGGGTGGGCTGCATATGATTGAAGAGAGAATGAAATGAGAGGAAGAAATACAGTGCACACAAATACATACATGCAGACGCACACTCTTCCTTACAGGAGGAAGCAGTAGTAGGCTCCAGCACAGGGCCTGGCCACAAAGAGACCCCACTGAGGCTAAGCAGACAAACAGAGTACGTGGCCCTGGGCCGAGAGAGACGATTGAACTGACCGACCGCCGAGAGAGAGAGAAACTTCAAACAACCTGCAGGATGAAAAGATAAAGGGAAAAGGAAAGATGGAATGAAGCAGAAGAAAAAGATGAGCAGGAGGCCACATCTCCTGTTTAGCATATGAGCCCCTTCATTAGACCTTGCAGGACAGACAAGGGATAGATGGAAGAAAGGAAAGAGGAACTATGTTAGGAGAGGAGAGGTGAAAAGAGGAAAGGTGAGGAGAGGTAGGAGGGAGGGGTGAAGGAACGGAGAGGGCCTCTATTAGCAAGGTCCGTCACCTTTTGGCCTGCCTGGATCTCCTCATCTCCATAATAGGCTGACCCCCTGTGTTTCAGACTCATTAGAAAAGCAGACAGCAGGGCCAGGCAGACACACGCCTGTCACCTCTCTGCTCCCACTGGAGACCTCGATGAGACAGAGATAAAAGAAAGATGAATGAAGAGATGCTCTGAGAGAAAGGATGGGAGGTTGGGCCCCAGGTTTGATCAGGAGAAGAAAAGTGAAAGAGCTGAACTGCTTCTTTGGTGAAAAGACAGACAAGAGAGGGAACAGAAAGAAAACGGCTGTGTGAAAATAAATCTGTGTAGAAACAGTAATTTCATAGGAGTAGGGAGTGTGCAGAAAAAATAGTCTGCTGTGATTTGCTATTGTAAGCAAAGCATACCATTTTAGTCAGTTAGTGCGTCTCTAAACACAACTCCTTACAAAAAAAGAATTTCTCAAAGGTATAGTTTCCACTTCTATTTTCATGTATTGTCCCCCATTTTTTCCAGTTCATACACATTTCTTTTTGCAGGTTGCAAAACACTAGGCACACTATACTGCCTTTTTTTAGTTGAAGCCTACAGTTTAAACAAGAAGCAGCTTGTTGCATTTTGTAAATTGTTGCTGGGCAACCACCAAATCACTTGTCCTTAGCCTAACCGTGATTTTGCTGTGACGTAAAGTTACAGTTCAAGGCTTATTTTAGGATGAGTCAGGGACAGTTTAACAATCTGCAGTCAATCGTTGGGCCTAGCATCACAAAAATGACCTCTAACTACGGGAAGTGCATTTGTCCTGCCGATGCGTAATGTAGTGTAATTTTGGCCAAAGTAGTATCCACGTTCAGATATAATTAATACTCCCCTTATGTTACAAAGTTACAATTCTAATAATATTACGCTTGATATTGACAGTTTTGGTCAAAAATTATAGTTGTATTCAATAATTGACTGCTGTTGCAGACCTGGCCTGGGTTCTTTAGACACCCAATAATTGCAATTTCTTGCTTTGGGTCAAGTCATTTAGTGCCAGGCATGTTGAGACCATATTTGAGAGCTATCAAAATACTTTTCTAGGTTAAAAAATAAGCCCACCCATGTAGCAATCAAGGTAGGCTGAAGATCAGAATTGCAAATATTAGTTTACCCAGGTCTAAAATAAAGTGTAGGCTCTTACACTAACCATTCTAACTCCCTCTTACATTCTGGCCACTGGAGAATCATGTAAAACCATTGCATTCAGCTACAGGGTTGAATTCTTAACCATGGTGGGCATTGTGAAAGAGGTGTTGAGGCACTCTGGTCATATCCTGGAACAGAGGAGAGGAGGGCTTTTGCAGAGGACTTCCAAAAATAATGGAATTTTCAAAATTGTGTTTCAGCAACTGACGGGAAACATGCCACCACAAGTCCCAGCAAATAGGGGCTTCCAGTCCCACAATTACTAAGGCTCTTTACCTATTGTTCTACTGGCTGTGGTAGATGCCAGATATCACTTCAGGATGATTGTTGTGGGAGCATGTGACAAGAGCAGAGATGGAGGTACATTGTTTTCAACCTTCATGATGCCCTTGAGCACCCATTAGATGCAACTCTTCCAGAAGCTAAAGGAGCCATGCCCTATGTTTTTGTTAGCGATGAAGCATTTCCCTTGTGGAGGAACATGATGAGGCCATTCCCTTGGTGAACCTGAGCAAAGGATCCTCAATTACCGTCTGCCTCAAGCCCGGATGATGGTTGGAGCGTGCCTTCAGCATTCTGGCTTCACAGTGGTGATTGTAGAGAAGAGCCCTTGGAGTGTCACCCGAAGTTGCTGAAGTCATGTATCTTGCATAATTTCATCTGCTGGCACTCTGCTGATGAAGAAGACCTCAGCAGCACAGCCTTGTGCAGTGAGCCATCAGCTGGGATACAAGGTATCACCCGGGTAGGCAGCAACAATGTGTCCAGAGAAGCTGCCCTAATCTCCTGCTTAATTGAAGAATGCTAGAATTCAACATCAATGATGAAGGACAGTGCTCTTTGTGGTAAAGCTCGAAATACTAGTATCAGGTCTCTATCAGGAAAATTATATTTAAAAAATGATGGGGATTTTGAAAATGTGATTTTGTTGACATCTGACATTTAAATTTTTTGGGTTATACTGCAATTATTAGGAAAAGCAGGATAACCAATTTCAGCATACTATGCTATTTGCTAGATTGACATAAATTTATATGAATTTATCCCCCTCTGGATCTCTGACCTCATTGTGTCCTCCCCATTTCTGAAACCAAACCTATGCCCTTTGCATTACAAATGACTAGAACCATGAATAAAGAGATTATTCTAAATGTTTCAGCTCAAAACCATAAACTCATAAAAGAGCTAGATCAACTAGATCAATTTAGTGGTAATTGCTATGTTAGTTGAAAAAAGATCATGAGAAAGAAAAACATGAGAATCAAACAGCAGGAGGAAAAAAAACATCTGAGCTCATTCCTGTCACAAAATAATTCCACTCTGTTCAAATCCCTTCTCTGTCACTGCTCATAAAAACAAACAAGCGTGATGCTGTTCAGAAACAAAAGTGTTTGACTGACACGCAGTCTGGCAATTCAGGACACTGCTGGTTTGTTTGGGATGCTCCCTGGGGAGCCCTTGTTTTATTACATGCTGTCCATGCTATTGATTTAATCCAGCGTCCCTGCGCCAGACTCCCGCCGGACCAGACCCCGGGGTCACAGGAGCAAGGTCAAGGGTGACGAAGTCAATGACCTCATCTGGCCTTTTCACTATTGGATGGTGATCAGTTACCTCGCGGCTGATTGACCGGTGGGTTAAGTCGATGCTGCGTCTCACCCGCAGGGAAATCATGTCTGATGAAATCACATCTGTCCCAGAAGGGGGAAAATTAAACATGATCAATTTTACAAGTACTATATTAGGAACATGATAAAGAGTTTCTCAATATTTGAATTTAAAAAATAGAGCAGACATTTCTCTTATCCATTTAAAATGTATTTAGTAACCTTCCCTTGTTCAAGGCCAGGGAAAATCTGTAAGTCTCTGGCTTCCATGCTTTCACTCTCTCCCATTATTTTTCAGTGTGTGTACAATCTCCTGCCCTTCTCTCTGCATTACTTCTCTACAGCTTTTTCTCATCCCTCAGTCTCCTCCTGCCTCTTTCTGTTGCTCTCTTTCACTGTCACTTAATCCCCACACCAACCCCTTTGGTGTGCTGTGTGTGCATTTACTTGCCACACACACACACACACACACACACACACACACACACACTACAAAGCAGGCCTCCTTAGAGGAAATGCCTGGGTGTACGTATGTTTCAATTTGCTTTGAAAAGTTTGTCATTTGGGTTTTTGTGGATGTGAGGGCAGTAGACTTCCCTTGAGCAGCTTTCTCTCCCCAAGCGCCCTTTTTCAGTTAAAATACGCTACATTTTTATTAGTAAATCTAACTTTGTTTTTTTTAAACAATATATTTTTGTGACTGCATTAAGGATTCAGCCTTAATGTTACACAATCTACCAGGTGAGCTACCCGGCACCCCAGTAAATACATGTCAACCATTAATAAGTTAATTAAAATGTAATATCTTAATGACTTTTGACACAATAAAACTACAAATTAGGCTATCAGTGAGTCTTACAAGCTTTCTAAACAGACAAAATGAGAATGCTGCAAAATTAGATTTAACAAATCCTCCAAGGCTAATAACTAAATGTGTTTCTTGTCGTTCCAAAACAATCCATATTAGAAGTTTCTGCCTTGTCGCCCCTTTTTGGCACAATGACATTATATATGACTGTATTCTAATGCTTTGGTTAAGCTATGTTTAGATTTAGACACAAACCCTACTCATTTACATTTAGGGACTATTTGTAATCCTGGTTAAATCATCAGTGTTGTGAACTAACTTTAATCAAAACACACTTGGGCATCCCTATTTCTCTCATTCTCAAATGCAAATACATACTTGTGCATAATCAAGCATACATTTGGGGCACACAGAAATTAGACTCATATCTGTAACCAAATACAATATAGCCTTTAGGATATTTTCTACACACACATCAATTCAAGTGCATCCCTAACTCTCTCTCTCTCTCTCTCTCTCTCTCTCTCTCTCTCTCTCACTCACTCACACACACACACACACAGACACACACATCCTCCTCCGCTATGCACACACAGAACTAATTGAGTGGATTTCAGATTTCACTTCCTCACAACTGATACACTGGAGATCCCTAAACAAATTTATCCAGCTTTTACACAAAGCTCTCCCTGGTGTCTTGGATCTATGCCCCCCACCACCCCTCTCTCCCTTTCTCTCTCCCCATGTGTCTGTCTCTCTATGTTGGTTAAAACCCCTGGCTCTTGGGGAGCCCGGCCAGTTACACTAGCTGTCACAGGGCCACTGATGGAGATGGAGAGAGCAGAGAGATGAAGAAAGGAAAAGTAAGAGAGACATATGTATGTGTGTGTGTGTGTGTGTATGTCTCCCTCCTTTGCAATGCTGTCCTCTCTCCTCCCCTCCACCTCCTCCTCCTCCCTCTCAATCTGTTGTTTGCTTTAATTTGCCCTGCTGGCCGCGACCATGAGCTCATAGTTTATTTTGATAAATTAAAGGGAAAGCCCCACTAATAAATCAGGGCCTGTGATGAAGAAAATCCTTAAATAGGATATTAAGATTTATATCAGAGACTCCGGTTGTACGCTGACAAGTACACAATTGCTCCTTCTTCTCCCTGTCTTTCTTCCTCTCAAACACATTTGTTCTCTCGCTCTCCTGCTCTCTTTTCCCCCCTCTGTCTCTCTCTCTCTCTCTCTCTCTCTCTCTCTCTCTGAAGTCAAATTGTCCATGCTTCTTTCATGGCACCGACAGGAAGATTTCTTATCAGGGCTCTAGAAGGTGGGAGTGAGGCAAGAAAAATGAGAAGTAAAACTGGAAAGGGTGAGAAAAGGGGAGTTGGAGAGCAGAGGGGGTTCTCTGCTGCAGCCTTTGTGCGATTGACTCAGTGGCAGAGCATGAATGCAACACACAGAGCTTCATTACTGAAGTGCAGGGGCTATCTCTGTGACACGATGCAGGATGGGAAGTGTGTGTGTGTGTGCACGTGTGTGTGTGACAGAGAGAGAAAGCATGCACGTGTGTGGTCTGCATTGGTAGCAAGATGCAAGATTGAATTTGTGTGCCTGTGCTTCAGCCTGGGAGTATGTGCACAAGTATGTGTATGCCTGTATGTGTATTTATGTGTGTCTTCCTAAGATCTGCGACGTGAGCACACACTCTAACAGTGACTTATTTACTCCAGAAGCGAGGCACTAACCCCAGGTACCGAACCCCACACAGAATAATTGCTTTTTTTTTTTCTCCATCCCCCTGCATCGCGTCGCCTCTTTGTTCCCAACCGCTCACATGCAAGAAGTGACATCTATTTGTGAGGGAGAGTGTGTCCGCATGCATATGAATAAATAAGAGTGTGTCTGTCTGTCTGACTGTGAGTATGTGTGTCTGCATGAATATGAGGCCTAGTTTGTGTTTGTGTTTAAAGGAATACTCCAACAAGACTTTTTTGGTGTCTTACTAAGGATTATATTGGAAGATAATGATATTAATCTTTGTGTGATCAATACAGATATGTTACATGTTTAGCCTAGCTCTTAGCACAAAGACTGGAAGCAGAGGGAAACAGCTAGCCTCCATCACAGAACTACCTTTTTACTGAATACACAGTGATGACATTGATATTAATATCATTCAACTTTCTGTGAGTCATAAGAAGATCATTTGTCAAAATGGTGGAATATTCCTTTTTTTTTGTTTTCAAATGTGCTCACATCCTCTTTGAGACGATGCAGCTACTAAAATCAGCCACCACAACTCTGAGTAATTACCAGTTCAGCATTGGACCATCATTTCATTCAGTTTCAGAGAAAACGGCTCCAGTATCTGGTCTATTAGACTGTTGAGTAATGCTTTTAACTCCGTTCCCATAGTTAAACCCAGTGTACAATTGAACACTCAAAGGCGGGTTACTTGCGTTGCGTAATGATTGCAATTAAGGGTCGCACACAAAGCTGGGGCTGCTTTCGGAGTCGCTGCGCTTGACGCTGGCAATTAATTGAAAATGCAAATACACAAACTGATGAATGAGAAGAGTGCTGGGTCTATACTGCGTGAAAAGACTATCCGCCACACTTCAGAGGGCTTGGGTGAGGGAGGGAGGAGGAGGATGCGCCTTGTATTCCTTCAGAGAGAAAATCAAACCAATTGCATATGAAGCATAGCTGTGCCGCTGGGGAGAGCGTGCTGTTTGCAGAGACAGTGTGATACTGCAGACCCCAGGCACAGACACAATACGACACTGATTAGACAACAACAGGCTCATGGAAAAAATTGCTCTTTGAGTTAACATTTTGCAACTTATTAAAAAAAGAAACTCACATATTCTATTTATATAAGCATCAGCACAAGCCTCTAAATTTACCAGTTTATCAGGCAGATGCAGCCTTTCTGTGATCAGTCATGCTGATGCTGCTGCCAAATATTGATTTCAGTCTGCAAAGTACTTTGATATCTGAAAAGTACCAGACAAATAAAAATAGACAGACAGGCGCAGGCAGACAGACAAATGGACTCACAGGCAGAGCCACTGTGTGCGGTTGTCTTGACAACAGAACTAGAGCAGCACCCTGGACTCTGAGTATGGATGGAGGAGAATGAGACATGAGACGGGGTGAACAGAAAAGGCGCTGTGTAAACCCCATTAAATCCATCCAACACTCATAGAAATCTGTGCTACAACATCAACCCTTTGTGCAATATCCACCTCTATTTTTCTTTCCTGCAGGCAAGGGCACACACTGGCAACATGAAGCAATGGAGATGGGCTGTTTTGCCTCAAAACTGTTCATACAGCCCATTATGTTATCTTCACTGATTTTTACCCAAACTGCCTTTCCCAGAATGCAAAATTAGCCATGTGCAATGCACAAAAAGTTGTCCATCATCATTCATTGCCGTAATGTCCTAATCATCAGAACACAAATCTGATCTGCAAATCCTGTGAGTGACTCTTATGTGTTTACTTTGAGTCTTATTGTGCAGCAGAATGATTGTTGGCAATCTGTTTGCATGTCCAATTGAACATATCTAGACATAATCATCTTCATGTAATGGTATACCAGCAATGTGACGGTAATGATGAGGTGTTTGTATCTGTGCCAGCTACCAGTGTTCCACATTAGCTGCTGCTGATGAACACTAGTGGGTTGTGGCATGACACAGCTGGCACAGCTTTGCATGAAGAGATGGGGTTATAGAAGCACAATGAATAGAATGGCATATGATGGTGAACATACTAGATTAGTGATGACAGCCAGTGAGTTTTAAAAAAAATTCTATATGTTCATTGGTCAATTTGAGAATTTATTTACAGTTGCTTCATGTTAATTCATGTTGCAATTTTTTATAACAAAAGAATAAATCCTTGTCATCTACCAGCTTCTCCACCAGGTTTCTGCACCTACAACTTTTCCCGGCATCGACTCTTACATGGTAGTTCTGAGGTCAAATGATCTGAATAGAATCATCTTTTCTGTACATGCAGGGTCTGTGGTTACTGGCAGCATCCAACTGGCCATAACCTGGCAGAGAGAAAAGGATAAACACCTGGCTGCCATACTCTTGTTTAACCATTGAGTATCTGGTGACACAATCAGATATCAGCAATCAAGTGAACTCTCCCTTTGAAGCAAGCTGAAGATTTTATGGTGCCTGGATGACTCCAGGGTATGCTTTGTCAATTCTGCACCCCACTTTCAGTTAGTAGTGTTTTCCTCTATTACAAAATAAAAGAAACAGGTCAACACAATATGTAAAGCAAAATGCTATGCACTTTCTATGTCAATTGCATAGTTACTCTCGTTATAACAAATCATTATAACTGTCAAAAGAAATGTGAGTTATGTTGTCATCAGGTGCTACAGTATAACTCCAGCTCCATGAAGGCACTTACATTTCTATAATTGCTATGCTTTTGACTTTGTATGTGGATCACCCAGACTTAAGGACCTGCCAACAATAAAATCATTTCAGCTTCGGTGTTTCATTGTGGTCTGAATGCAGTGTATTATTGAGAATTTGAAAAAAAAAAAATTCAATAGAAACATTATTTTGCTCTCAAAATCCCAACCACAAACACTTTAAAAAAATGGTCTGCCTCTCCTCAGCATGGCACAGCACAGCATGGGTGGGCCTGGAACAGAGAGCCAGACCACCTGGCTGATGTCAAATGTGATGTATGGATGTATGGCTCTGCCTTGGCAGTGGCACAGTGGCACTGAGGCATCAGGAGGGTACCACCAGTCTCACGAACAAAAGGCACTTAACTTCACTGCTCTCCATCAACATCTTTATTCATCTCCTTTTTGCAGGAGGGGTTGGACCCATAAGCTGTGAAGCACACACACACACAAACATACACACACACACACACACACACACACACACAGGTGGATGTCTGTGTGTCTGCCTGGTGACAGATGGGGGATGGAGTTGTCAGACCCTCACTTGGCGGTGCTGTAGGCTCTTGTCGGCTGGCTGCTGCTTGTTAACGTGTTAATTAGCCTACTTGTTCCTCCTGTTTGGTAATTACAGTCATCCTGGGCCAGGACGCTCATTAGGGGCAACTGATTGCAAGACGGCAGGCCAAGCAGGGTTAGTATGGGGATATATGACTAAGGGATGTGGTGCATATTCGATATTTCTATAGTATGTAGAAATCCAAGATGAGACAAAACTCTATGCAAAATATATTATTTTCAAACTTTTATTTAGACAGGGAAATTTCACTGAGACAACGCTCCCTTTTTCAGGAAGACCCTGATGAGACTCACACAGTCACACACACTCACACCCAGAAGCTACCCAGTAACCACAGTCTGATCTATCGGCCACTGAGCAGCTCCACTGGAGTAGTTGGGGGTTTAGGGGACTAGCTCAAGGGCTCCTAACTTGTGGTTATAACGGATTAGCAAGCGATGCTCTTTCACTTCCCCCACCCAGATTTATCCTCTCGGCCCGGGGATCAAACAGGTGACGTTCCGGTCAAATGCATTAGATTCATTAATGTATTTTTTCTGCAGTTGAAGAAAGCTATTGGCTTCCATTAGCGTGAACATCTAGTCTGCATCAATGTATGCTAATGTTCCATTACTATTGAGTGGTAATGCGGTTTAAATATAGTTTACTTTTAAAAGTCTGCACTGCATTACTATAATGTAACTAAGACAACAATTAATGCCGACTTGATGTCCACTGTGATGGTTTCAAGAGTGTGCGGATATATTTTATATGGAAATGAATGGAAACCAGTGTATGTTTGGAATGGTAGAGCTGACTATTTCTAAAAGAGTATGTATTATGTATAATATTAAAAGTTTTATGGTTTCCAAAACAGTTAGCTTTAATGTGAAGTATAAGTGATAGTAAATTTACTAAAACATGCAAAATTACTATGGGGGTCCTTTAAGTAAATAGGATTGTGACAGTTAATTGACAACGGGCACAAATTTAGAAAGTGCATAGCGAAAGATGTATATAAACACACAGAATTACGTGACTGAAAGTATTTGGTAGAATGTTATATTGTAAGAAATATGAGAAAACTGTTTTGATTAAAGTATACAGTATCCTCAGATAGAAAATAATATTGTTATTCACTCTGATTGTTGACCTTGAAGGAGGTAGACAGGGGGAAGAAAATAATAATAATAATAATAATAATAATAATAATTATTATTATTATTATAATTATAATGATAATATGTGTAAAAAAAAGAGCAATGTGTAGGATAGTGAATTGATCATGCTAGCAAAAATGGATAAAACATGGTTTATGAGCACCTTGAATGGACATCAGATAAGTGCTAGGAGAGGAAGAGTGGTGGGGATGGGGGGGTCTCATCTTTGCCATTATCTCTCTCCTCCCATCTCCCCCACTTCCTTACAGGAAGCAGCCAGTTCATTTGCCTATGAGTGTCTGACAGAGCTGATTAAGAGCAGTTTGTTTTATAGACGTCGGCTAATTGAGTTGGCTAGATTGCCGTCACTCGTTTCGCTCTCTCTATATTGAAGATCACATATTTCCTTTTCATATCTTGGTGCTGCAGCCGCCCGACCCATCTATCTCCATTCCTCCTTTCTTCCATTCCGTCTCAACTGTCATGTAAAGTGAGAAGGAGCTTTGGTCCTATGTCTAATTAGTGCTCCTCTCCATCACTCTCCCTCTGCCTTGTTCACTACTATATCCTTGCCCCAGAGACCTTGCTTCGCCTCTCCTCGCTCCATCTCTGACCCCTCCTTCTCTCCATGTCCTCCTCTTCCTCCTCATCTTCTTCTTTGCACCACTCCATCTTTCACCCTCTCCATCTCTTTGTCATTATTCACCCACCCTCTGCCTCTGTCCCTCTCTTTCTCTCTACCTCACTCCCCACCCCCTCGTCCTCCACCTCTCCCTCCCTTGCTCTCTCCTTCTCAATGAGTTAATTAGGCTCATCTCTGGCACCCTCTTGCCAAAGCCTGTGCCCACAGGGCCAGCAGCAGCACTCCACTAATGATTGGGGGGCTCTATTTTTAGAAGACAACAGAAAGAGGAGAAGCGGAGAGCGGGGGAGAGACAGTTGAAGGTCATTTGGTACTTTCACTTTGAGCTCATCTATATCAGAGTGTGTGAAAGTGAAAGACAGAGAACGAGAGAGAGAGAGAGAGAGAGAGAGAGAGAGATGGAGAATGAAGCAAAAACATTTCATAGTTTAACACAGAATTCTGCTTATGCTGCTCTTGCAATAAAAGAAATGCCATTTTACAGAGGAAGTAAGTGAAACAATAATGATTTAAGAGTTTTCTTTAGCCTAAAGAATTATAGAAAATCATACTGCTTTGTTTGCCCCTCATTATAGTGGATGCCACATGTTGAAGCAACAGCCCATTGTGTGTCATCATAAATTCCACTCTTTAATGAGCCAAGCCCTTTGAGAGCTCTGTGTTCATACTGTAACTCCACAGACAATGTGGCACTGACACCATAGCTCATTCCCAGGTAAGTCATCCATACTAAAAAAGCATCTTTATGTAAGGTGTTTTGTTAAATTGCCTGAGCAATCCAATAGAGCTCCATTGTTGTAGTTACTATGAGGGCAAAATAAGCATTTCAGTGGTGTAAAGGTGCAGTTTGCTGAAGATGATTATTTCTACAAATGAAGTGCCTTGAACATCCACTTTTCACACTCATGATTTCCCACAACTCATTGCTGCATGGACAGAATGAATAATTCCTCATACTTAGGCTATGGAGACTGGAAGCACCGAAGGTCTTGCTCTTCTGTAAAGAAACTAACTATGTGCTATGATAAAACATTTTAAAAAATAAATAATATATATACACTACCGTTCAAAAGTTTGGGGTCACATTGAAATGTCCTTATTTTTGAAGGAAAAGCACTGTACTTTTCAATGAAGATGACTTTAAACTAGTCTTAACTTTAAA
>JAVQJD010007552.1:0-24876 GCA_036023655.1 Nannoperca australis
GGTCTTTGTGTGTGTGGAAGTTGGTCTCGACCGGCTCCATGTGATTGAGTGCCCTGAGATAACTTTGTTATGATATGGCGCTATATAAATAAAATTGAATTGAATTGAATTGAATATCAAAATAATACAGTGGGATATTAAAAAGGCACCCTGTGTCATTTAGCTTGTATAGTGATTTGACTTCTAGTTGCCAATGACCTCTAAAATGTTTGCAATAATGCTGCCATGGAATCATTGTTATCCTTCTTGTCCATAACAAACAAACACAGAGACTCTGGAGTTGATACTGAGTTCACTGAGTTCATGAGATAAAGTACTGAGAAATGTTATGGACTTTAAACATTAAATTTACTGATAAATATACGCTTTTATCAGAAGGTAAAACGTAGTTATTATTTTTTATTACCATTATTAACATCTATGTAACACAGGAGTCTCTATTGATCAGAGTTAGGTTGTTTTCAGCAATATGTTAATTATTTTGAACACACTAAACAGCATACTAAAAGTATGAACACACCTTCCTCATACAAAGTATATTAAAATATGTTCACATAAAATAATAGTTTGAAAAACCGTTCAGAGTTTTACATCTTTATAATCCAGTCAACAGATACTTATAGAAAAAAGGTCTACAGCCATACTAGCAGCTCCATGAGGCATCAGCATGTTACCATGGTCACTTTAACAATATTAACATGCTGATGTTAAGTAGGTATACTGTTTACCTTGTTCACCATCTTAATTTAGCGTGTTAGCATGCTAAAATTTGTCAATTAGCACTAAACACAAAGTACAGCTGAGGGTGATGGGAAATGTCATTAGTATTGTAAGTATTTGGTCTAGTGGACACATTGACATTTTGACCTGATGATGGTGATAAATGAAAAGGTAAGGGATCGCCAAAGTTATTAAAATGCATCCGGAGGGGGGAAATGAGTGTGTGTACGAACTCTTATGGCAATCCAACCCATAGTTGTTGAGATATGTCACTCAAAACCAAAAATCTGAACCTCAAGGTAACACTAGAGGCAAAGTCATGGGATCACCAAAGTCATGAGAATTCATCATATGGGAACTGTGAATGTCTGTAGAACATTTTATGCAATCCATCCCTTAAATGTCTGACCTGCTGGTAGCTCTGGTGAAAAAGTAAAAGTATCACCAACGTCTCTAGGATTCATTTACTGGGTAACTGTAACATAGACTCACTGTGTTCCAGACACTGAGCACAGTAAAAGTCCCATAAGATATCAATACATGGCAAGCCTGATTGGCTTATCTGTCTCTGGGGGCAGGTCTTACATGCATACCAAAGTTTAATTGATATATATTGGGCCAATTGTTTAGGAGAAATTTCTCTGTAGACAAGGATGGCTAAAATGTTCACGCTGGACAAACTTCCTCTGTAAATGTTAGTCTCCCTTCAAAAAGTCAAAATATCTGCAAAAAGTAACTCCTAAATATTCTGAAATTGTAAGAACGTTTCTGTCATTATTCTGTTGGGTGATCATGTTTTAAAACCGGTACTCTGCAGACACATTCCTCTCCCAACCATATCATCCTGTCGGAAAAAAAGCCTCCCCACTTCACTTTTATGAATGTTCACAGGTATACATTGGAAACTTTGCCTAAATTACTGGTTTTGGAATGTAGAAATTGGTCAGAGTTGAAAGAGACAGAAACAAGGATAAAACAGGCTTTAATCACCTGTTAATCAACATTTATATTAAATAACAGAATTTAATTAACATTAAATTTACCACAAGGGCAGCATCTTGCAAATAGGAAAAAGATAGCCAATTAATTAATTCAGTCTCAGTGTCAAGGTTTAACAGAGGAAATAGTATTGGGTAAAGATGAAGAGACAAATGCAGCTCTGGTCTTCACTCATCTGTATTGAGTTACATTTTGAAGAATGCAAACAAAACACTTAATTTCAGGACTGCAGTTACTATGGCTTATGTATATATTTTTTTACTTTTTCTAATTTAAATGATATTTCTACTGTTTAAACATTAAATCATGAGATGCATCTTTACCTTTTACTTTTACAATTTTAGCTGACGTGAACTAGGCTCTTACAGTGAAAACAACAAAAATACGTGAACGTAACAGTGATTAGCTTGAATGATAAATAATAGAAACTGTCACAAAACTTCTTTCATAGTTAACAGCAGAAACGTAGGATAACGATTTCTAACATGTGTTCCCACGCTTTTATAGTGTTTTGTGGACGATAATTACCTTAAACAAGGGAATGGTAACAGGGAAAGATGAAGAGACAAACGCAGCTCTCGTCTCCACTCGTCTGTATTGGGTGAGAGAGATGATCCCCCTACTGGAGCCCCGAGGCAAGGATCTGTGCTACTTATCTGTGTCTGCATTACTGGCTGCACAGACTACATATTGTACAGTGACCAGTACTAATGCTGCATATATATACTATCTGTCCCCGTTGCAGAGTTCTTGACTAATGTACGATGACCTTAATACTTAATACAAAAATAGTTATTTAAAAATGAATGGTTTTTTTTAACTACTAACTAAACACACAACTGTAACTACTACACATGAATGAATAAATGCAATTTTGAATGAATCCAATGTGTGATGAATAAGTTCATGAATTAAATTAAACAGACAAGAAATGCATGAAATGAGGATCATTTTATATGACGGATAATGCAGTGAATAGTCATCTTGAAAGCTGTGTTATCGTTTATAAAGACCGGAAACCACTAAGTGGGTAAAAGTTCAGCAGTTGAGAGGTTATTAGGAAGGAGGGTAAAATATTTTACGATTCTTTATCATGATGTTATTGAAGGGAGATTTTAATTTGATCTAACACTAAATTACTTTAGGTAATCTATAGAAATTTTGTGGCGATTTCTATCCCACGTTGCAATTCGGCTTGAATCTGAGGTTTCTCTCTCTGTCAGCAGGCAGAGGAATGATAACATCTTCCCACACCCTCACTCGGCTGGCGTTGTGCAGGGTTCAGAGTGTCTTCAGTTCTAACTTTTGTTGTGTTAGAACACAGATGTTGAACAATCTTCGTTCAAACAGTTCTTGCTTTCAAAGTTGGCTTCACGTAATTCGTGTCTTTGCATTGACTTTGTATGTGATTTTACTGTGAGAAAAGTTCAGTTTGCTTTTGGTGGGAACACACCATAAGAGTGGTTTCTGGCTCAGATCCTTCCCAATTCAATATTGTACTCCCACCATCCTCACTCAGATCTCTATGGCTGTATGTTTTTGTCAGTCTTTGTTTTTTCATCAACATTGTGTGCACCAAATTTGTTTAACATTCACCACAGTTTTCATCCTCTTTGTGTGTGTCAGGGCTTTTGCTCTGAATGCCTCTGAGTGTCCTTTTGTTAACCAGGATGTGCCTGTGCCCTAACACTTTATTTTTGTCAAACTACAGGCACTTCAACAGCCCAAGTGCCCCCAAGATGACCTTTTGGTCAGCACAAATGCCCTGATGTTGGCTCATGTGCCACTTGGTGGTGATCTTTTGGGAAAAATGAAACTCTAAACATAACCTGACCCTGTCTTATCCTGTGAACAGCAGAGATGCCCTTTTTTTCTTTTTTGTCCCTTTCCCTAAAGGAGTCTATGCAAGCCACATTGTCTTTCCTTTTGTCAAAATAATGACAAGTACATAGCTCTGTTTTAGCCATAGTCTGTAATAAAGATGGACGTTGCAAGGTGTGATGTCACCCATTGGTTTGCATTGGAGGCGAAAGCTTTGATTTTTAGCGCTCTACCTTGGAAAACTAAAGGCTCTATGGACCGCTACACAAGACAAGGGCAACTAAGCTAACACTATCGCTAGCAAGCTCATATGCTTTAAGGTTTACTGCTAGCTGACCTCTGTTGACAGTGTGAGCTACATTATTATCATGTTTTCTAACAGACCACACGACTGTGGGTTTGATGATGTTGTTTTATGAGTTTTTATTTGAAAGAAATGATCATGGGGAAGCTTGCATAGAGCACTGAATGTGATACGTTCAGCCCTGGTCATAGCAGTCCATTGCGAGTCTCCCCATTTACCTCGCACAGCCTGCTATCTACCAACCTACAGCTAACTGTTACTTTGTAGAATCTCTTCTTTGAGAGCTGGTAATGTTAATTATTCATTATACCACACACTGTAGTAACATCAGTAAATAAATATTAACTCTAGTAATAGTAGGTAATGTATTCAAAACAACTTTTGTGGTGATTTCCAGCTTTTAGCCAGAATGCTAATGTTAAATATCTGTTTCTGTGTCCCCATAGCATTGTCTTACATTGACTAGGTATGGTTGTTGGAATACTTAATCAAATCAAATTAGTTTATGGTGACTGTCTTAGTCATGCAACAACCAAGACACGGTGTCCATTTCAGTGCAGAATTAATGGTTATGAAGGAACTTCTATTAGTAGGCTACTCCTGGAATTGGTATTATAGAATTATTTTTTATTTCCTTACATGGCTCTTCCCTGGCATCTTGGCTTTGGGATTTAGTTCTATACCACAATTTTTTTTCTAGTCTTTAACATGTTGAAGAGTCACTATTTCGTCATCCACAAGCCTTTGGCATGTTTAGTCAGAACAATAATAAAGTCCATGCCTCCCTTGCAGTATTATTATAACTTAAATAACAAAATGTTTTCCAGCAGTGAATGCCAACATTTTTTGCCACCAGAGGACTGAGGTTAGGCTTGAATCAAAGGGGCACTGCTGCAAGACTTTGACTGTAAAGAAGCTGCAAGCACGTGATGTATATGGAAGTGTTTAGTTAGCCAGAGGTCTAACTCACAGCTTGACAAATGTTTGTCTAAATCTAGATTTTAGAATATAATTTGCAATATTGCAGAAGAAGGGTTAGCCTTTTCAAAAACATGGCAGACATGCTCCATAGTGTACATCTGCTTCCTCTTTGCAGGAAATAAAATGTGATCTCAATGTTACTAGCAATGTTAAGAAGCCAACTTTCTGTGACCTCCCTGTGTGATCACTTATCCTTTGTAGAGCATCTCAAAACAGAGTCTGTCATTAAAACACTGCGCAACTCCATAAAGAACTGTTTTCACATGCGGTTCTGTGGCAACAGCAATTAAAAGGAATTTAAATTATACCATAGGTGCGAGGAACATTTGTGTCCTGTCACTCCCTCTGTTGTGCTTTACAATGTGCTAAAACACACTGATTATAGACGAAACAAAGCTGGTTCCTTTCATTGCTGGCTTTGGTGAAAACAGATATACACCTGGCTGCAGCAGGTCAAAATGTAATAAATCAACCCTGATTGTAAAAGTGCAACCCTACCTATTTTATTTGATCACTTTGACAGACCTGGGGGGCCTCATGTCTTCACATACACACAGTTAGGCGTAAAAAGTCAAACTAACAGATGGAAACGAGTAAATGTGGTAAAAGAAGCTTGTGTTTGCATAGTAATTAAAAAAATGTGTTTTGCATATTATTTTCATTTACATTTACATTTTATGACATGTTTAAATGAATTGAATGATGGCATGATTATAGGATTAACATTTATTTAAATGTATTTATAATTTTCTCTATAGGTGGCATTATCCTACAAACAAGAAACAAAGAGCAGTTGTTCTTCTGAGGGATTCACAGAACACAAGCATCAGTTTTTCTAACAAATCCCTTCTCCCATGCATCATCTCCTCATATAAGCATCTCGACATCCTGCGTATTTAGATGTGCATATGCCCGCATGCACCTTTATGCCATTATTAAGAAAGCAATTGAAGTAAGGTCACTGCGACAGTTTTATCACAACTGACAGTGACTACTGTATCTGTTTGCTTGGAGTCCGTTGCACATAAGTGGGCGGGTACAGACTTAAACAAACACTATTTAGCATAAAGACAAGGGTCATGTTCCTACTTCCTTTTACCAGTATCCCCGTGTCTTCCCTTACTCTTTTCCGCCAAACCTTTGAGTCTCTGTCTCGGACAAAGACAAAAGAAAACTGTTTTGGAGGGTTAGGGCAGAGATAGTTCTTTGGCTAAAGTGAAAATAAACAATTAGAGCTTATTTTATGTGCATCATCTATGTAGACACTCTTACAGAACATGTACTGTTTTTCATGTTTCTGGGATAGTGGACATCTTTATCCTTCTGTACAGCTACCATATTGTCTGTAAACTAAACAAATGTATTTTTATTATAAATGTATTTAAGTATGTATTTAAGTGTTTTGCTTGTTTTGCTTGTTTGCATTCACATGCACTAACTGCACTAACTCATTGCTTCGACTGAGTTCTCTGGACTACAGGAAGCTGCTTCTTCATTAATGTTTGGGCTATGACATGAAAAGCAACTTGTGAATTATTCGATTTACTTTTCCAATTGAATAACCATGCTTTTCAGATGCAGCTATATCATTTTCTGAATAAAAAAAGGTAGTACTAACAAGCTACTTAAAAAAAACTATAAACACCCCAAAACAACTGTATTAAAATGCTCTCATTGGTGGATTTGACAACACACGATGTATTTTCAAATGTTGATCAGACAAAAATAATTTTCTGTTATCCTAAAAGACATTTATGTGAATGGAAAAATCAATGTGTTATAATTGATGGGTCTTTTACAGGAGTTAATGCTTCGAGGAAGTTAAATTAGAGATTTGGTTACAGTGTGTAAGCCATTAGAGCCTATACGAGTGGTCTGTGGTACTCACGTTATGAGAAATGATTCTGGAAGATATTAAATGACAGAGAGAATCTATTCAGGCTTGAAGTTATGGTTCATACCTTTAATGGTGTTAAGGCATTTTTTACGACAAGCATTTTTTTTCACAAATGTAACCGCTTATGGGTCCACAACCGTGTGACTGTGAGGACAGCTCAGCACACGTTGAAAACAGGAGCTCGTTATTTCAAACTCTCCTCTGGAGATTCGTCATGTCAGATGGCAGGAGTGTTGTGGTAAATAACTATATTAATGCAGCAGCCTGCAGTGATTATGTGGTTCAAGTACCTATGGCTCTCATGACCAAACACATAAACTATATGAGCAGGTAATGAATATTTACTGAACAGATAATAATTTAGTTCTAAATACAAGAGGAGTAATACATAGCAATTTCTGCCAAATGCCACATTTGATTTTCATCAAATGTGTTCATTTATTTCAGCCACAATTTAGATTTTGATTGATTACCTGTTTCCTAAGCAGGCGTCTCACATTTCATGACATTTGTTTAAATGGGCTGGCAGTGACATTTATAGCCGCAGGTTAAAAATTCCACAGCAGAATTGTTGGTTGTCATTTGATGAACAAGAAGGCCAAGTATCACATTTATCACAGTGTGTTTGGGGGTTTGATGTTGGTTTAGGCCACATCTAAGTTGGCCATATTTCTCAGAAAAAGAAAAAAAAGTATTTTTAAGTGTCGCTGCCTGTATGTAGCGACATAAAAGGCCACGTCAAATAATGATGGTGTCATCAGGGTTAACCTCAGTTCCGCTGTTTTATAAACATATAACACATGTGGGGCGTTGAGTACATAAATGAAAGATGCTATTGAGGTGCATTATGGGAAATGTAGGATCCAGTGTTTTTGGAGCTTCCCATATAGTGAGGACTAAAAGTCAGGATAGCTCAGCCTCTGCTGCTTCAGTTACGTTCATTCATTTTTTATTTAGCCTCTTGCAAGTTCTCCTGACTTTAGAGGTGCAAAACTAAATTGCTGGCATAGCTCTTTAAGGTCTTTTTGAACTTTAATTAGCCTATAACACTCCCATCAGGAAGAATAGTTTTTTGGTTCAATTATAGGTGATTATTTCCTACAAATATGTGATGCAACAACTCTGAAGATGTAAAAAACTTGTAATGATCAGAAACAGAACATAAAAAAAATGCAGTCCGGAGACTAGGAATGATTTCAGTTAGAGTTTGAGTCACTCACACTGGATACCAGCGTTTGGTGTGATCACAGCAAGGGAGGGACCCTGTTTATTATGGGCAATTAAAGAAATTACTAAGAAGAAAAACTTGCAGTTTATAGTGGATTATAAAGGATTTTCCCCAGAAGATGCAAGTGCTAATTGCTGTCAACCTTACTTATGCTTTAATAATATTTATGTTTTAACTTTTAATTTTGCTTCATGTATTACTGGGTGCTATTGTGAAATGTTAAAGTTGATATGAATCGTACATCTACAGTAATCAATAATCTGGCACAATTTTATAAATTTTTGTTATTCTTATCTTGTTTTCTGCATTTCTATCTGTGTTTATTGACAGGAAAATGTATAACTCCTGTTTCTGTCTTACACATATAAAAGCAAGAAAGCGGTCACCATGGTGTGTTTGATAGCCAGTGGGAAACTAGGCCAACTCTGGAAGCCTGTGAGTGCATGGCAGTGTTCAAAAGATGTCATGTGTGGTATCAGGAGGAGGAAAAAAGACAAAGGGTCGTTTTGTGGTCTTGTCTCAATTTAGAAAAAAATAACCAAACGAATAAAATAAATGTTTTTAATACTGGAGAAACTTTATTGTAACCATCTTAGGGCTGAAATAAAGATACATAATTAAACATAATTGTTATGGTTATGTTTAGTGTGTTTTATAATTGGGCTCTATTGATTCCTAAAGATTCAAAGTTATCTACAGTAAGACCATGTGCGCTAGGCGATAACACACTGTTGTTGGCATCGTGTAGGCTAATTCGTCAAAAAGACGTGTAAAAAGTGGACTGGATGCACGTATCTTTGTCTTGAACCGTCAGTCTGTCTCTGCGCTCGGTTTTCTTGTCGGGAAGCAGACAGCAGGTCCCAAACACCTCCCTCTCCCTCTCTCTCTCTCTCTCTCTCTCTCTCTCTCTCTCTCTCTCTCTCTCTTTGTGTGTGTGTAACGCGTGATTAATAGGCTCCACCACTGGCTCCTACACATGTTGTTGACGCCACAGTCAGTGAAAGATACCTGCTCGGCACGCACCGTCCCCTCTGGCGCGCTCCAGGAGAACAGCATGTTTGCATTTAGGCGACTACTGCCGCTGTTGCGAGCCGTACTGAGCATCTGTGCCTTTACAGACTTGTAAGTGCGCCTCTATCAGAGTCCGCAGTTCAAGTAGAGCTACCTTAACCGTAAAGGCACTGGCTCTCCTTCACAGATAGACCCATGGAATAATAACTATGGAATACCACTGGATATTGCTGTCTGTCTTTTTACAGTTAACCTTCCATCCAGGTAAGGTGAGCCATTTTACGCAGGCAACTTGTTGCTGTTCACTTTTGAACAACAAAAGGGTCGACTTCTTTTTAATGACTGCAGTTTCTCGGCTTCCTTTAGCCCGGTAAGATAATGATAATCCACATTATAGTGAACTGAGTTGCTCCGCATCGGCTTCATGCTGTATTTCTGCACACTTGTCTTTGTTCTGTGAAGCGGTGCAATGAGATCTAGACAACCTGAAGTCACTGAAACCTGATGAGGAAAGTGGATACTTTGGCTGATGATCCGAAGTAAGCGCGGTACTTTAAATATTGATAATGGTTATTTTTTTATTCAGGGAACAAGGCGACATTAACAAAAAAAAAGTAATCAAACAGTGGAGGTATCGTAGGATGCTGAATAATATCCACGAGTGCGATACAAAGAGGCGTTTTGATCGAGTTAAACTCGGTGAAGGCGACAGGTTCATGCGGGTTTCCTCCTCTTTGAGCCGCGTATAACCGTCATTATGGAAATACACGGTAACTCCTGATTCCTAGGAAACATGCAAACGAGCAGCTGGTACATCCAGAACTCGTTAGCATGCTCACGTCATTTCTCACTTATTGGGTAAATATTGTCACATGTGTGACTTTACACAGAGTACTGTGGAGACATTTCCACACACTCGCCTTGGTTTGTTGTGCTTTGCTCTGGGTTTGTGAAAACACATTGCAACTATTACGGCTTGGCATCATCTACAGAGTCAAGGTCCATAAACACCTAGACTCATTGTACTTACATTGTAATTACCCTTTTATACAAATACGATCTGGATCGTATAAAGGTTTGACGTTTTTTTTTTTGTATGTCCATAATTCAAAGTCAACTTTTTTTATTTGCCTTGTCAGGAAACAGTTTGTGATTCCACGACAGATAGTCGTTGTATTAGAAAGCCGCACACACAAATCATTTACCGAAACAAGTGTTGCTGTTAAACTTTGCGCTCCTTTGCGTCCTCGGTGCGTCTGCGGGACCTTGTGCCGCTCAATGCGGCATCAAGTGGGCTCTTGTTTTCTGCCCCTATTTCCATCCGACTGCAGATAAATCGTTTGAGATGCGCCCATGGGAGACCGTTGATGTTCATGCCATGTTGATAACATCAGGGGATTTGAATGACACACATCTCCAGGCACAGGCTTGCAGGCCATGTGATGCAATAAAGGCACGCTATGAAGTTTACTGTAAGCCAGTTTACGCAGGCTTCGGACCTAATTAACCTTTACCATGTTTTCTTTTTATCCAAGATGATTTAATACCTAAACTAATATGTAATTCAGTTAATCAAATAATACCCCACACGGAGAACTTAAATATCCTCCCTGCCGTGTTGATAACCAAATCTTTACGTTAAATTCCGCATTTGTTAGCCAAATGTTAGGCGCAGTGGCTCTGCAAACAGAAGACATCAGCGTCAATAAAAATCCATAAATAGATCCATCTTTGTATAATGATACAAATTCTTTTCATTTTAAGCGTTCTGGCATGGCAGACCTAGCCTGTATATATATTTATATATATATATATATATATATATATATATATCATTGAAGTGCAGACTGTTGGAGTGGGAGAATCATTGATTTCCGTATATGAAATGTATTGATTTATTGTATCAAAAGAGGGATGGAGTGAGTATCTTTTGTCAGCAGCATCCTGTTTCACACTCCTACTGAAGTAGGAGTCTTTCTTTTAGGGTACTGGTAACCCAAAGATTTAATTAGACAGTACCCAGTCCACAGAAGACATCATGTCCAGATCATGCTACACGCATATGTTTTATTTATATCATGAGTGGTAAAACGTCAAAGACGGAATTTTAAGTTTACTTGTGCGTAATTTGATTTTGTTGCATTGCAAAGATCTGCTCAGATGTCAAGAGGTTGTGGGTTCGTTCCCATCTGTCACATCAAGCCTCTTTGCCTGCATTATGATGATAGTCAGTTTTACCCTTGCTCTGTGAAGCAGTTTGGGCTGTATGAAAGGTGCTGTATACTGTAAAGTAAAGATGAGTTTAGAATATAAAACTTATTTTGGAATTTCTTAATTAATCTAAAGCACAGGTGCAGTCACATATGTCACACAACCACACTGAGGCTGCAACCCTTGTTGAGGGGTTCTAAGTAGACTTTGTTTTTGTTTTGAGGGGCCACAAGCCTTAAAGGTTGGGAACCAAAGCTTTAACAAAACAATTCTTACTTATATGTAAATGCTGTCAAGTGTTAGTCGGTGCATCAAAAGAGCTCTCAATCCATTTGGAAATGAGAGCCAGTACAAATCCTGTGTCTGGAAGTCAGGAGGAGGGGCGATTGTTTACTTTTGCTGCACCTTGAAGCTGGTCTGATGCACAGAAAACTTGTGGGATTGTAGGTGTTGACACATCTTGACTTCACAGTGGTGGAAAAGGGCTGCAACATTTCACTCCTGCAGCACTGAGGTTTTCCAAACAATAATAATAAATAAAAAGTATCTACACATATTCTGAGACCTTCAATCTGTCAAGACTTTTAATTGAACTTTACTGCTTCAAAGCACACATCCTCTGAGTGAACATGTCAGCAATGTGGACATGATTATGCAAGTGTGGTAAAAAATGGGACTACTTTTTAACATTTAAATAACACAAATTGGGTTATTATGATTTTGGTATGTTTGATATGCGGTTGATTTCGGTTTCTATCCCATTATAGGCAACACCAAGCCCACTATCACCCCAGCCGACCCCCACATTGTCGTCGAGCTCAACACGGCCTTTGAGCTGCGTTGCCAGGGTGTGAAGCAGATGCAGTGGCAGCGGGAGGACCGGCCGAAGGTGCGGGGGGAAAAAAAGGTTGATGGGATGTCCACGCTGCACATCCACAGGGCTCAGCCTGTTCACATGGGCCGCTACATCTGCCTGGAGGAGAGCTCCCAGGAGAAAACCTCTATATACGTCTATGTGAAAGGTAGCTGGATGTAACTGTCAGTGCTTGACTGTATTTAGATGATTACTTGTGTTTGTGCGTGTGTGAGAGAAAGGAGAAAGAGAACTGAAATCCAGAGCAAGTGGTAACAGACTGCAGGGTAGAGCGAAGGAAATGTTTTGCCGTTTCTTGCTGCATTGACAGGGAGCAGCGTGTGTGGGTGTGTTTGCAGAAAAAGGTGTTTGTAACTTTGCCCCGGACAGGTACCGTAGATACTGTAGCTATTTATTGAGTGCATGACTGAGTTTTACTGTATTTCCTCTGCGACTCCACATCCCTTTGGCCTGCTGCCACCCCTGCAGGCTTAAATCATGTGCTGATCATTCACTCCACAATCCACACATCTACCTTTCATGCAATGAGTAGTAACTACTTTATAGCATTCATATATAGCATTATTAAAAACATATTTAGTCTGCTGATGAACTTGTGTTTTGATTCATTTAATTGGACAGTTTAAGGTTTGTCTCTGTAGGGTAGATATATCTGTTCAAATAACTAAAGCTGGATAACACAGCTATGCTGAGTCATCAGTTTGGCAGATCAGTCTTTGTGCCTGCTAATTCCACAAATTTAGAAAATGAAAAGAAATCTGTGTAATAAGCAGATTTAAAGCTGTTGTCCTAATTCTAGTTGATTTGGCAACACCCGTGGTTACCGTAGTAACAGCAAGTGCAGTTTAGTACTACAGGTCTCAGAATTCTGGGGGCAGCAAATATGTCAGAAATATAACAGAAGAGCAACTGGTGTATCTGTTTGTTTTAAACAACCCTGCATTGTCGTGAGCCACTGTCAGAAGTGACCCTTGTTTTGTTCTGTAGATTTTGATGAATGATCACAGTCAGCGCTAAGCATGGTAACAAATACATTGCGTTTGTTGTGACTGCTTCATAATAAAAGTCACCCATTGTTTCACCAGTTGAACCCTTTTAATGTGAAGCAGCAGCAGCAACAGGAACTGTTTTGTTTGCATTAACAGTCACTTAATGTTAACAGTGTAAAGAGAGTGAACCTGGCTGAGCTGGGAAAGTTGGTGTAGTGATAAAAACAAACTGCAATGCAAACAGACTCGTGACCGAGACATAACACGTGAACCATGTGACTTAAATGTTCCTTGTTGGCAGGTTGTGCATTGTGTGACTTGCATTGCGCATGTGCATCTGCATCCTCATGCATACATGTGACAAACAAAATGTGAAAAAACTGCTCTATAGCTGCAGTTCTACAACCAGAAGTTTAAAAAATCCTTTAAAAGTCCACTAAAGCGTCCACTCCACAAAGTAGACAACAAATGGCAGCTGACAAAGGCATCAGGTCTGTGAGAACTTCCTCAAATTAAAACATGAAACAAACTTAAAGCCCACATTTTCTATATTGCTTTCCACTGTCTGAGGTTTCACTGGTGCTCTTTTAATTAATCATATTTCATTACTTAGTAATCAGTTCATGGTAGTGGACTGGAAGATTCGAGCCACCAGCTGTTTATCTTGATAAACAAACTCTTACTATTGGATGGAAATGTGCGTTTATTCACATTTTCTTTTGCAGATTTTCTAGAAATTCAGTTAAAACATGCACTACATTTGGATGGAATCTTGAATAATGAGCTATAATTACTCTAGATTACATAAATGTAAATAAATAGTATCCAAAAAGCAGTGTAAATACATGAAAATGTTAAGGGTTATAACTTTCATTGTAAAGACAAGAGTGTCAATGCAAAAGACCCACAAATACACTTATAGTGTATGTTGAACAGTGTAGCATTGTTATATCATGACTGTCACAAACAACTCAGTGTGCAGCCCCGCTTACAGCTCTGACACCACCTTTGATGTGCAATTGCATTTTTCTTTGGCAGATCCTGAGAATCCTTTCAGAAAATCAATAGTGTTCAAAATTCTCACTCGTGAGGGAGACACTGCTTCCATCCCCTGCCTGGCAACTGATCCAAGTCTGGACAACCTGCGCCTGGAAACATGTTCCAGTAGAGCTCTGGCCTCTGGTCTGCAGTTTTCTGCAAGCCTCGAGCAAGGAATCATCATCCACAACACACAAAAGGCCTATGAAGGTTGCTATGTGTGCACAGGAAGACTCAAGGAAGAGTATGTCCGATCACATGACTACTCCCTGACAGTAAAGCCAGGTAAAGTGGTGGAAATACATGTGTGTACATGCATGTGCATTGATGCTTCAGAAGCTCCCTGACACAAACATGGTTGAAAATTCAGTCACACTTGTTTTTTGTTTCCTTTCAGTCCCGATTGCTCCTCCTGTGATTGAGATGCAGACACCCAAAAGAGTGATTCTTACCCGAAATGAGAACCTCTCCCTTACCTGCAACACCACTAACGTCAACGGAGAAATACAACTAAAGTGGGTCACCCCACCTGGCTCGGTGAGACCCTTTTGTTTGCTGTGTGCTGTCCTGTCGGTGGCAGATTCAACTGGGGAAGGCTGGGCATTGAGTATTGATTGTTTCTTTGATTCTTGTAAGATTTAAAAGGGCTTTGATCTGTTCAAACAGATATTTTAGAGTTAAAAGTTAGGAAAAGTCAACCACTAAATATCAGCTTTCCTTGGGATTCACACCCACCACCTGTGTTATTTTCTGAATGTGTTGTAAAAACTAGTTTAAAAATCACCTTTTATGTGCATTTAGGGAATGCTACAACTCCTAATAATACCTGCCAGCTTGATTATTGTCTGAAAACTGGTCCCAATTAAGCTGTCACAACTGATGGTTTTTAAGTGTCCTGAACAAGAAAAGAAACTTGAGTGACAATCACGAAAAAAGTGACATTCTAATCCACAAAAAAACACAAAACAAATATTTGATTTTCTTATTTTAAATTTAGATTCACCCATTTCCAAACGTTGGTTGTCGTTTTACTGCCTGGCATCAGTGGTTGTCTGTTCGAGAGTGAAAGAGGGTTAAGCTTCAGGATGTGTGTATGACTACCGCGTGCCTTTGTGTGTGAGGGGCCGTGTGTGTGTGTGTGTGTGTGTGTGTGTTCTAGCTCACATGCAGGGTTGCATGTCTGTGTCAGTATTCGTGTGCTTGGCAAGGATAGACATGCAGACGGGGTTAATCTCTAGAGATCTCTGGGCGTTGACAGGGTGCCGTCTGGTATCCACAGCAACCACCAAAGGTTGACGGTGCTTCACGTATCCTGACGGAGCACTTCACCCACGTACGCAGCGCCACCTTGCACATCGTGGCGGTCAGACCTGAAGATGCTGGGAGGTACCGATGTGAAGCTGAGAATGAAAGAGGGGTCAGCTCACAGTCAGTGTATCTCGATGTTTATGGTGAGTACATGAAGAGATTTGCTGTTGGTTAAAGCTGCAGTTCGTACCGTAACTTACTTTTGAAGTAAGTACTCTTATTTAACAGCCAGATATGGGAGAGGTATCGATTTCCCAAAATGTCAAACTTTTGCTTTAAATGTACACAGGTGGAGTGATTCAGTATGTTGTTTGACCCTCTCTTTGGACTAAGTCTTCATATGCATATGTTGGTTCACTCTGTGACTTGCTTGTACATCTCTGGATGTCCATTATTTTGACTCCAATAAATATAGACTCAGTTTCAGTTCTGCAAACCTTATAACAACATCTCATTTCCTAATCTTTCAGAAAAAGGATTCATCAACTTAACACCTGCAAATAACAGAACCATCCAGGTCCGTGCAGGTGAGAGTTTACCCTTAAATGTTGACATGGAGGCGTACCCAAAGCCGCACACCTTCTCCTGGAGCTTCATGGGCCACGAGCTGAGGAACACAACCGACCATGTCATCACCACACACAGCCACGAATACAGGTGAGACATCACACAAACACACACTTGCCCCAGTTTTACCACATAGATGAAAATCTTCATTACCTTCCTTCAGTGGAATTTACCACCTTTGATTTAAATTAGTTTGGTGTGTACAGGTCAGTGGAGGTGCACTTGCAACAGCTTCCTGAGAAATAGCTAAAATTCTAAAAAACGCCACAGGGTTTCAAGTGAAAGAGGAACTGTCAGAATATAAATGGCTTTCACAGGAAAAGAAACCATGGATATTCTGCAGTGTTACCTCTGTGCTGCAGATAGAAATATTAAATTATCCTAGGCTTCATGTTCAGTGTAATGTATTTTATTGCATGCTTCCTGGTGTCTGTTACAAACATTTCTTTTAATATGGGAAGAAAAGGAAATTACCTTTAAGCCTCTATTATATGAATCCATTAATCAAATGGCACATGAGAGAACAAAATATTTTACTACGTTGAAAACCAATAAATCCATATCAACTGTGGGAAAAAAGAGCTTTCTAAAGTAGCGTTGTGAATAATTAGATACTGCAAAGATGTTTTTATTGTAATGCTTTGCATGTGTATACTCTAAATGAACAGATGTGCATACAAGAGCAAAAGACAAACAAGACTGGTTATAATCTAAAATGAAAATATCTAAGGAAGTTCTTCTCAGGCTGAATTTACATGAATGAAGGAGAAATTTGCTTTTTCATAATTTATAAATGTATTCATGCAAAATAAATGTAATGTCTTTGTGATTAGGTACAGCAGTGAGCTGAGGCTGGTGCGACTGAAAATGTCAGAAAGCGGAGTTTACACTTTTCAAACCTCCAACGGCGACGCTTCAGTAAACCATACATTCACCATCTTTGTGATTAGTAAGTTTTGTTATAGGTTTTTTTAAATGGTTTTTTGTTGCCTTAAGCCACATAATGAAATTCATTGCCCCACGTTCCATTCATCTTCAGCAGCTGACATGTGGGAATAGATTTCATCGACCTTTTTCTTTTGTGTGAAATGAGGTCTAGCTCCCCACCTCACCTCACACTAAGATTCAAACAATTCTCACCTGCTTGTAATTTATCTTTTGCCTGACATATTCTACATTATATTGTATTGTATGATGTTTATTAGGTAAACCTGAGATTGTATCTCATGAGGGCCCAGTGGATGGACAGGTACGCTGTGTAGCAGGGGGCTTCCCTGCCCCGCGGATCACCTGGTACTACTGTGAGCAGCCCTATGCCAGGTGAGATTTTTAAAGGCCCTGAAAAGCTTTTTACTTAATCAGCTTTTTACTATCTGTTATTGGGTGCAACATGACCACGCAAGGTTTCTTCCAAAGTTTCCACACTTGTTGTTTCACATAAGAGATTTGTGCGTTTCTGTTGTTATTTGCGCTTTTGTCACTGGTTTGCTGGTTTGCCTAAGTTGTGAAATGTGATACGTCCCGGCACAAAACAGAACACCCTCACAGTCCCGAAGAGTTGTTAAGGGTCACACTTTTAATAAAAACTAACTAAAGATGATTCTTTGCTAACTTTAACACTGATTGATGATTGCTGATTGTTGTGAAACAAGTTTTCACAAGCTTAAGAAACAACCTAAGAGTGAGAAAAACAGTAGATATGGTCCTTTCACAAACCTTTTTCACATTTGTTGGTAAAGTTTCCCTTCATTTGTGCTTCAGTTTAAAATACAAACGTATTATTAAAGACATGCTGGCATTGTGTAATAAGTGCACTGAACTTTTAAACAACAGCCTAAAGAAATTACAGGGATTAGAAACTGATATTAGGAAAACAGGTCATCAGTCTTACAAACTGACTAAACAAAAGAAAAACTGCCAAACCAAAACCAATACGCAGCTCTCTCATGGGTTGTCTAACAAACACAATGCAGTTATTACATTCATGTTTGCTTACAAATGTCATGGCTTTTGCAATGGCAGTGAGGCATGCATGTCAGGGTGTAGATACAAGGTGACTTTTCAGTAATTTGCCACTGAAGAAGATGTTTCTTGCACGTAGCACCACCCATTCATTGCAAGGTACCCGCCCACCATTTCAGATCTGTACTTTATTTGTAGTTTTACACTGAAACTTATACAAAACTCATTTCAAGTGCCTCTCGAGGGTCTTAAAGGTCAAACTGAAGACACATTGGATAGAGTCAGGACTGATGATGATGGTGGAATGTGGGATTGTGGGATTTGAAGAGGCTGACTTGTGATTGGTTGACAGCGATCAGATGACTCCCATGTGACAAGGGATTGGAAAGAGTTGACTTGTGATTGGTAGGGGCCCAGGACATCTGCCTGCATACGACTGGACATGGCTCATCCCGTATCAAACATAAAGTGCGTGGAAGGAGGAGCACCTAGTTGCTATAGCGACGCCAATCCCAAGCAGCACAGGCAATGGATCATAAGTGATTATCCAAACTTTATCCAGTCATTTTTTTATTATAATCAAATCCACTTAATGCTGATTACATACAGGCACTCAAATCTATGTACAGAAACAGAAAGTAATGTGACCTGAATGAGCCTATCACCAGACTGCACTTAGATAACAAATGCTTTTGATAAGTGCTGTGAAATAGAACGTTTTCAAGAAATGATGTGTGTCTTGCAGAGGCTTAGGGAGAGATGTCTGTGTCCTGACAGGAGACAATTGATGACCAGCTTGTCAGCCCTTTGTCAACAATGTATAATCTTCTGCACTCAGGTGCTCCCAACAGGTGAATGCCACCCAAGAGGAGCACAATGTAATCACAGTCACACTGATCAGCCCCATGTTCGGGAAGACGGAGGTGGAGAGTCGGATGAACATCAGCCGGGGACGGTTCAATACTCTGGAATGTGTGGCTACTGTGGAGGGAGAGCAGGCCTACACACTCTTTTCTATAAGCGGTGAGTTGATGTCACATGCAGTATATGCCCGCTCACACAAATAAGGCGAGAGGCAGTTTGTAAGTGAGTCCACACACAGTTAAATACGGGACACGTGATGTCATGCCTGTCTCATGTTTTGTTGCTGAATTGATGTAATCCTCTGCATGTCCTCACCTTCAGATTAGAATTAAGCACAACAGAGTCAACAGTACAAGAGAGGACACACTGTCCCCTCTTTTTTTTTCAAAGATTGCAAATCTTTGTCCACCTGGTGTTAGTTTCATTTCAAGTTTAAGTGGTGTTTGTTAAAAAAAATTGCGAGTCCCTGCTCTGTGGACTAAAAAACTAAGTTATTTTAGCAGCTCTGCTCCTCTGTAAACCCCACATGGGATTTAATCCTCAGCTCCAAATATTTACTACAAGCATGATTCTTACAACTAGTTGGTCATCTGTAATCTGTTTAGTAAACATTAGCAAGGAGATATACATGATTGGCCATGATAAGATACTGTCACGTAGCCTATAGGTTGGAATTAGCTTTTGCCCATTGTTTACTTTATGACTCCAAATCTGTCCTGTTATAACGGCTTCCCCATCTGCTGTACAGTGTCCTCAAAGTGGTGTGAGTGCAGGAACTGAAAGTGTAGCAAAGTTGTCCGTGCCTGAGCCTGAAGACCCGGGTTTATGCAGGACACGCGGGGCTAACTGTGGCTACAGCGGGTATGTGGGCGAGCATTATGAGGAAAGAGAGTGTTTGTGGCCAGGCAGGATAGGCCTTTGGGAGCGTGTGCCCAGGATTTTTTGTGCTTCACTGAGTAGCAGCAGACCAGGCGGAGGCGCTGAGAGTGTGGAGCGCAGTAGGAGTCCTGGCGTTGCTGGGCGTTCTGTGGCTGTGGGAGGCTTGGAGGTGTCAGTGAGCTGCAGCAGAGAATACACAGAGCTTTAGAAACCAATGACAGGTTTACAGGGGATTAGTTCCTGCAGACTCTGCATTCTCAGATTTGAAGTGGAGAGAAAGCTTCTTATCTCTAAAGAGCTTATTACACCCCACTGTACAGAGGAGCAAAACAATAAGGCATCACAAACAGCCAGACACAAAGGAACAGAACACTGATTACATGTAATCAGTCACCGCCACAGCTGTAAAAGCAACGACAATACAGTAAAATACTGCACAGTCAAAAGAGATTTAAAGCAGTTAAACATAAGCAAGAGCATGCAGGGAAAAAAGCAGAGAACCTACAGTATGTGTACACATGTAACTGGATTAGTTTGTTTGTGATTTGACCACAGTGGGCTTCTCTTTGACTTAGCCCTCTCTGGTTTACCTTAATGCCCCTGTGCAATGCAATTTAGAGTGTAAACATGGCAAACCGTTGAAAGAGTCACTGATTGTCTCTATTGGCACTGCTCTTGTATCTAACGTTATCATTTCTATCTTCCAGAGAGAACTGTTCCGCATGATCTGTTCACCCCTCTGCTGATTGGCGCTGTATCAGCAGCAGGCATCCTCTGTCTCTTCCTTATTATGCTGTTCTACAAGTACATGCAGGTAGGACGGCTCTGCACTTTTCCCGAAAGGCACACCCTCTTTCATAAAATTTTCAGACATAACACATCAAGAAAAAGAGTCAAACATGTTGAAACCCCATGAGTGCATTTGTAACAGTATTTTATGATCCACTATGTCTTTGTGTGCATTCATTCCAGAAACCCAAATACCAGATTCAGTGGAAAGTTATCGAGGGTATCCATGGAAACAACTATGTATACATTGACCCCACCCAGTTACCGTACGATCACCAGTGGGAGTTTCCTCGAAACAACTTGTGTTTTGGTGAGTGCCCTGCACTCTTTTATCAAAATCCTCCATTCCATTAATCTGGAATTTCTGATTGAAATGATATGTCCTGGTTTTTATGTCTTAAGTGCAAATCACCATGAGAGCAGAATGATGTGGAGATAAAGGGGGTTTCTCTCAGTAATTAGGCCTAAAAGTGCAGTCTGCATGACATCACCACTGCCACCCGCAGGCTACTTCATGCTGATTGGCAGACACACTGTTTTCTGTGTATGTGCCCACTGCATTAAGGTTTTAGCCATGACGTGGTCATTACAGACTAACTGGTTCCACAACTCCTCAATGATGAAACCCCACTCCCTCACTGCAAACATAATATTGTTGACATATTGTGGGTGTTGTTTTTAACAAACCTCCTTAAACAGGATCCTGCATGTCCTGGTGCCTATGTACACAGCCCAGGGGCTACAACTGAAGTTGTCATAGGAATGCTGGCATGGGGCCAGTTTGTGGGAGGGAACAGGATGAGGAATAACAGTTCTGTGTCTGTCTTCTCGTCTTCAGGGAAGACGCTGGGATCGGGTGCATTTGGAAAAGTGGTGGAAGCCACTGCATACGGACTCTCCAAAGCAGATTCAGTCATGACGGTGGCTGTGAAAATGCTCAAATGTAAGTGCTGTCAACACACGTGCAAATGAAGTGGGACTAGCACTGCATAGCTATTTTGACTATGCGACAAATGTGCATAGTAGCTGTGCACTGTTAAGAAATGCTGCCAAAATAAACATATTTAATAGGCACCTTTTTATTTTAATTAGCCTCGGGCAGCAAACTTTTTTTTTCATCGTGCAAATACCAGATCACGATATGTAATCATAGTTCAACTTGAGCTTAGTTCTAATCCTTATGCACATGCTGATTATGTTCCAATATTTTTTTTCCCACAGCAAGCGCTCACTCCACAGAGAAAGAGGCACTGATGTCAGAGCTGAAAGTCCTCAGTTACTTGGGAAACCACATGAATATTGTCAACCTGCTGGGAGCCTGCACTGTTGGAGGTGCGGCAGCCCTGTTGTCTTACATTATAATTTAAGACTCTGGAGTGAACCTGGAAACCTAAGAGATTGTTAACAGATTGTGATTCTTGCTGTCACTATAGTCCTTTATTTAACCCAATATTCCACGTTTTACAATGAATCATATATTTGCAAAGATTACTATCATGAGGCATGTTTCTTTGTGTGCAGGCCCTACACTGGTGATCACAGAGTACTGCTGCTTTGGAGACCTCCTTAACTTTCTACGGAGAAAGAGGGAATCCTTCATTTGCTTTAAGCTCGAGGGAGACTGCTACTACCGCAACGTCATGCCACAGAGAGATGCAGCTGGGTCAGGTTCTTCTTTGTGTAGAAAGAGTGGTTAATTGTGTGTGTATAAAGAAAAGAGAAATGTACTATCCAGAACGTACGTAGGAGGAGGGTATTTGGACAGCAGCGTGCCAGTGTGTGGCTGTGCTTAGCTGAGACCAGACTGCTCCTTTCCTCTTCACAGTGACAGCTTGAACGGCTACATGACCATGAGGCCTTCTGCTGCTGGCAACCTGCCGTTCAGCTCATCCTCCGAGAAGAGACGTTCACTACGCAAAGGCAAGCAAGCTAGCCATTCATTATATTTCTCAGTCTTAAAATAAACAGAAAAAGCAGTTGAAGTGGCCGAAGTGCAGCCAAAAGATGTATAGTACAGCGCTGGCTGCCACCACACACTACATGGAAATGTGGAAAGGGGCTGCCTCTGTAATACCAGACCTACTTAAGACATAGACTATGAGAGGCAGAAAAATAATCTCCATCCTGTTTGTCTTCTCAGGTGGCTCCTACTTGGAAGAAGATGCAGAGAGTGAGATGTTTGACGAGGATGGTCTGTCTCTAGACACTGAAGACCTTCTCAGCTTCTCATATCAAGTGGCCAAAGGCATGGAGTTCTTAGCCTCCAAAAATGTGAGCAGCAAATGACAACCATATACCATTTGGATAAAGCTCTGATGTGAATTTCTCATGGATCATGTTTCCACAGGTAGTAAACAGATCTAAAACGCATGTTGGAACATGCTGTTGAAACATTTATAGTTGTGGAGGCAAGATAGTGTGGCCACTGAGCTCATGTATCAGTGTCAGTGGTTGTGTGTTACAGATTTGAGTGTGGGAATTCATTATCAAACTGCATAAGAAAAAGCACTTTATTCATGACTGTTATATTATTGATTGCTCATGTATATAACATGTATCATTAGATATTAAAGGTAGCGCTGTATTTGTTTTTCAGTGTATCCACAGAGACCTGGCTGCCAGAAATATTCTACTGACTCAAGGACGAGTGGCAAAGATCTGTGATTTTGGCCTGGCCCGAGACATCGCCACAGACTCCAACTATGTAGTCAAAGGCAACGTAAGTCTGCCCTAAAGATGTGACACAGTGGTGGCCTTCATGAAAGCCCCCCTTAAACATGCCATCCAAATGCTTTGCTGTGTTTGTACAACACACATTCAAGATCAAACAACAAGTTCAGTTGCCTTTGACTTACTACTTCTAGGAAATATTTAGCTAACATTACCTCTGCTTGAGTCCTGGTTCCACAAGCTTGCATCACTAAATTTAAACAAGTTGCACTGCACAAACTAGTTCTTATGTAGCATTAGAGATAAGTCATCACTAAATATTCACACCTATTAAGTGCCAGGTGTAACTGTTGCGTAGGTAGCTGATCCAACTGTCAAAGCTAACGTTAACTTGCCAACGTGACAAGTGAAGTGAGGAATAAAAGAGGTCACATGGAATATGGTTGACACATCTGACATGATACTTTAATAGCAATGCCAACTGTTAAATGACCAAATAAACACCACAATATCCTAGCTCAAATTACGTTATGCCAATAATGTCAGACTGAATGATGTCAGCTAGGTTAGCATGTTCATTTATGTTATACTTTCTGAAAATAAACTCTGACATGTACAGTGGGGCAAAAAAGTATTTAGTCAGCCACCAATTGTGCAAGTTTTCCCATTTAAAAGATGAGGTCTCCAATTTTCCTCATAGGTCTACATCAACTTTGAGAGACAAAATGAGAAGGAAAAAAAAATCCAGAAAATCACTGTCTGATTTTCAAAGAATTTATTTGCCAATTGTGATGGAAAATAAGTATTTGGTCAATAACAAAAGTTCATCTCAATACTTTGTTATATACCCTTTGTTGGCAATGACAGAGGTCAAATGTTTTCTGTTAGTCTTCACAAGGTTTTCACACACTGTTGCTGGTATTTTGGCCCATTCCTCCATGCAGATCTCTAGAGCAGTGATGTTTTGGGGCTGTCGCTGGGCAACACGGACTTTCAACATCCTCCAAAGATTTTCTATGGGGTTGAGATCTGGAGACTGGCTAGGCCACTCCAGGACCTTGAAATGCTTCTTACGAAGCCACTCCTCCGTTGCCTGGGCGGTGTGTTTGGGATCATTGTCATGCTGAAAGACCCAGCCACGTTTCATCCTCAATGCGTTTACAGATAGAAGGAGGTTTTCACTCAAAAACCTACGATACATGGCAAGTTGGACAAGTTGAGTTTTTACCAAAACGTTCTATTTTGGTTTCATCTGACCATATGACAGTCTCCCAATCCTCTTCTGGATCATCCAAATCCTCTCTAGCAAACTTCAGATGGGCCTGGACATGTACTGGCCTCAGCAGGGGGACACGTCTGGCACTGCAGGATTTGAGTCCCTGGCGGCGCAGTGTGTTACTGATGGTAGCCTTTGTTACTTTGGTCCCAGCTCTCTGCAGGTCATTCACTAGGTTCACTGTGGCTCTGGGATTGTTGCTCACCGTTCGCGTGATCATTTTGATCCCACAGGGTGAGATCTTGTGTGGAGCCCCAGATCGAGGGAGATTATCAGTGGTCTTGTATGTCTTCCATTTTCTAATAATTGCTCCCACAGTTAATTTCTTCACACCGACCTGCTTACCTATTGCAGATTCAGTCTTCCCAGCCTGGTGCAGGTCTACAATTTAGTTTCTGGTGTCCTTTGACAGCTCTTTGGTCTTGACCATAGTGGAGTTTGGAGTCTGACTGTTTGAGGTTGTGGAAAGGTGTCTTTTATACTGATAA
>JAVQJD010007555.1:0-13185 GCA_036023655.1 Nannoperca australis
GAACGTTGGGTCTTTGTGTGCGTGGAAGTTGGTCTCGACCGGCTCCATGTGATTGAGTGCCCTGAGATAACTTTGTTATGATATGGCGCTATATAAATAAAATTGAATTGAATTGAATGTAGTGGCTTATTGGAGCTATTGTGTAACTACAGCTTTTTGGCACCTCCAGACTGGCACCAGAAAGCTTTCTTGGATGCTTCTAAGTTGTTTCCGTTCCATACTTCTAGATGCTGTAGCCTACTCCGTTGCTACAGTTGCTCCCCTCAGCTGTGGCAAACTAGAGCCATATAGAGAGAACTATCTGAAATCTAGGTGAATCATGTGACGATCAAGTATTTTGAACTTCTGTCTCTGTCTACATGACTTTGGTTTTACTACAAGAGCGCCAGCCTATTTTAGAACTCATACTGAGATTTACCTGGTGGTGATAGGCTTAATCAGCATTGCGTGAACTCGTCTGGCTTGAATGTAATTGATGTTCGTTTGTATGTAAAGGTCCCACACTCAAGCCGCTGCCTCCTGTTAGGGAGAGCTACTGGTACCCCATAATCTTAACTAGAGGTTGTATGTATCTGCTGCCCTATAAGTCTAACATACTGGGGGAAGGATAGCCAGTAGCTGTGGGTTTTTAGTTAGATGTAGATAAGATTAGACTCTTTTTGAGGTATCTAAACCTAACACTGGCAATCCAAGGTAACTGGTCATACATCTATGAGTTCATTCATGAGAAAGGCAGGTAGCATATGGCCAATCATGAGTAACAAAATGAAGGTCCAGGTTTAAGGTTTAAGTTTGGTTTTTCTGTGCTGTAGTTTCTGGCTTGGTAACGCACTCCTGTTGCATGCAGAACTTTGCATTTATTCTTTTGGGAGAAATTTGAAATAAATAGATAGACAGGTAGATACCTTATTGATCCCGAGTGAAATTTAGGCAGCAGCCTAAATACAAAAACAGCAATACACACAAGAATATATACATTGATAAACCCACAATTTTCTCTCCAATTGATCTTTTAATATTTTTATCAAAGTTCATAATCGTAAATGGATGTGATTTTGTGTAAAAGTACTGGACTCTAGCTCTGTTAAGAACCAAACTTAACAGTGCCAGTTGCTCATAAGCTGGTTTTGTTTTTTCCTTTTTTGAGGGTTTGGTGATTGAGCCAAACTATAGTTGACCATTAAAGATTCTGACCTCGAGATTTCTGAATTTGTGTCTTTTCTGTGCTCTTCATACTGGTTTGAAGTGGGATGGAGCTTAGTTAAAATAGATTTAGGAAGCCACATTTAAATCACAATGTGCCACACAGTCCTGATGAAGCAGAGTGAGCAAATAATCACTAAAGATGTTTTTCCTATATGTAACTTTGATTGTTGAATATTTAGTCATTATATATAATGTTACTGAGAAATACTAATACTAAGGTTTGAAACCAGGTTTTCAGGGATTTGACAATTGTGCTTCTCTTTGTAGAGTGCCTGATTATTGGAGATGAAACCTCCTGCAACTGCTCTGAGGGGTACATTTGGAGCAACGAAGTGTGCTACAATTACAGCTGTTGCCGTGAAACTACGTGCACAAGCAATGTGTCCTACATCACACCGCTCTGTGTTGCCAAAGTCTACGGTAACAGTCTTGATGCGTGACAAATTTCTTTCCTTTTTTGTAGCATATGTTCTACTATTTCCTGTTGTTTATTTTTGTATTTTGCAAATGAGTGTGATGTAATGGAATGAGTCTTATCTGAAAGTGTTACTGCATATTATTGTGCTGTGAGATTATATTCCCGTTCTTCACTTCTCTTTCCATTCGGACAAGTATGCTCGTTGATATCAGAACTGAAACTAATGATAATGTTTGAAATCAACACAGTTCTCATCAATGGAACAATCATACTGAGTGGTGGAGCCACCTGGGATTCTACCAAAACTTCAGAGGTACATCTCGCTCTCATCAAAAAGTCATATTTCTACATTCCTAAAGATGTTTGACACTGTAATACATGAGTCAAATATGAATTGATGCTCTTTTTTTTCAAAGCTTGTAACTGCCTTTGAAGACCTGAATGGTTTTGAGTTCCTGAATGTAACCGGTCAGAGGTATTGTAAGATGTGGATTTATTAATTCGACATGTCTTTTGACTGAAATGAATGGTGTAATGACACATTTAACCATGTGTTAATTTTATAAGTAGAGTGTCTCCCTCATGGAGGGATGGGCTGCTTAAGAGGTTCAGTTCAGGGCATTGGTCTCTGCTTGATGGATGTATTTGCCTTCTACTCCATTATTCTTATTTAACTGTGACCAAAAGTTTACTGACCTCACATTTCCAGGCCTCTTGTCAAATCCTGTAAAAACAACACCTTAGAAATGGACAATGGACAAAGTGTCATTAACATGACAAATGACATTCAAAACAACAAGACTAAAATAAATCAAAATAGAATAAAATTACATTCAAAATATGATCAGAATAAGAAAGCAGAGTCTTTAAATTAGATTTGAAAGTGGCTAACATTGGGGAGACAAGAGGCCGTTACAATAGTCCACCCTGTTGGAAGTGAAGGCATGAATGACTTTCTCTAAATCTTGTCTGGACGTGAGACTTGTAATTCTTGCTATTGTTTGAGATGATAAAATGCCAATTAGGTAATTGCCTTGATTGACAATCTAAAAATAGAAGTCCATACAAGTGGATGCCCCTATCGGGAATTGGCCAGTTTTTCCAGTCCAGGAACAGTGAGTGTACAAAGTGCAGGACTTTGACACAGTGGTTCTGCGTCCTGCATGCTGTTAGGTTTTAAAGACTTAATAATAATAATAATTTCCCCGAAAACCAATGTCTCAATCAGTTTCTTCCTATTAGCAATGCAATCTTATATGAACTGCATTTACTTGCACCCATCCCTAATGAGTAGTATATCATTGTTATAATATATATAATTTTTAGATCAGGTAGCTAAGATTTGGCAGCTGTTCCTCCTGGGTTGTAAGCATTTCAGTTGCATATCTCATATTACTTTTATCACAAATACAGACACCTCCTGTCCCACTAACCAATGATTCTTTCATTGATCCTTTCCTAATCTTAAAGGCTAGACAACAGCATTGCTGACTTTGAGGCAGCAGTCAGCGTCAAATTTGTCACTTCTACACTTCAAGGCATAGTGACTTACCTGGAAACCGTGTTTCAAGCTGTACTTTGGGTCGACACGTTAGGTCAGTAAAAAAGTGTTGTTGTTTATTGTCATTAATTTTTGACATGATGACTCTATTTCTTAACTGTTGTAGTGCATACCAGATAAACTACTATTTGCTGTATTCATTTGTTCTGCTTTCTGACTATATAATGTGGCTGTGATGCATCAGATTTAAGACTCATTCTTTTTGGGGTTCTTTTTTTTATTATTCAGGAATGTATCTGGATTGCTTTTAAATATGAGAAATAATAACACATATTTGTGTAATATTGTGTCTTAAAACAACTCTGCAAAAACTATTAGAGGAACTAGTGGATCTGGTGCATAATCAGCAACTAATTTGCATTTCTCTTTATTTTTGTCTTCACTTTCTATTTCCTGACCTGATGTTGTTTTACTGTAAATTGTAGTGAACAGCATCTTCTTGCAACTTGTGTGGGAATATAACACCTGGGTGATAATCATTTCAAACTGATCAGCTTCTTATAATAATTTTTTTTCAGGTAAAAAACTCAAATGAAAGCGAAAACACAACATTTTTTATGCACTCAAGAAACCAGGTTATTCAGAGTTACCAGGGTACCAGAGTTAATTGTAACACATTTACATGCACTGCACTGCAAATATATGTAATAATCTCTCCTTTCATCCAGCTGCTCTGCTGTCACAGCACTTTTCCTGTCTGCAGACTTTATCCTGCACATTCAATGTGCAAAAGGATGATTTCAAACCTGTTTACATACACATGGACAAGAAATGGCCATTCTCCGGTAGAAATCTACCTGGGGAAATCAAGGTTTCCAATTTCCTACCCCAATAAGGAATAAGCACTCAGGTTATGACTGTAACTCGGTTAATTAAGTGCATTAAAACAAACTGAATGTGTTTGGAACATACATTTGTAACCCTGGATGTTTAAGGTCACTACAGCCTTATTCAATTCATATCTTCTGGTCACTGCATGGTTGCAAACTTGATTTTCTCTTACTAATGTACAAAGGATTCAGCTGCATCACGTTACAGCTCTGTCAAAGCTGACGAGCCACTACCATTTATGCAGCATTATGTCTGTAAAATATCTCTAAATATTTACTATATTGTAAATGCGGCTGCTGAAGAACACTTTTAAAATATTTCTAGCGGACAACAGTTAATGGAAACAGTGAGGCAGCAGGATAGCTTAACTAAAAGGTTCTCCAAAAACAGGCTGTTGTCTATATTCCACCAACCATGGATATTGTTAGCATACTTCTTGAAAATCCATCCATTTTCGTGTTCTTTAGATAAATTGGCATTGGTCAAAGCACCCAAATCATTACTAATCATCCATAGATGCATGAGTATGCATCATAGCGACTGAACCAGAAGGTCTTGAGGTATCTTGCTCCGGACCAAAGTCTTGGATAGACAGATGACTATAGGACTCACAAACCACTGGACTGACATTGAAAGGCTCCTGCTCCTAGTCTAATCATAATTATTGTATTGCTGTGAATGTATTTTGCTTTCTTCACACAGGAATGGTCACCATAGAGGCCCCAGAGTCTACAGTGTGCTACCTGTCCACTCCACAACTGAACTGTACATTTGAGGAGGCGACGGGCAGCTCTGGCTGGAACATGAGCACGATGAACAAGCGCTTTGAGCTCAACAATGGCAGTGTGGTGAATCTAAACCAGAACTGTGCCACACAGGAATACAAGTCTTGTATTGCAGTGAAACTACAGGGGGTGACGGGCATTTGGTCAGGCAAGTACCTATGTTTAATTTGCTAGTCTAACTGAAATTCAAATTCAAGATATCTTCTGTGTTTGTTTTGACTTGTGTACTTATTTGGTCAAAATTGTAATTACCATAAAGAAGAAGTGTAGGTTTTACATGTCTGCCGTGATAGTGCCCCCTATGTTAGTTTTCTCCAAGTGAATTTGGGGTTCTTACTAACATTTACATACTGTTTGTGAATTGAGTACTCGCTACAATATTCCATCACTCTGTACAACTTTGTATTGTAATTCTAATTACAAGTAACATTAATGAAAAGTGAGGTCAGTGAAAATCAGTGCCAACTCTAGCTAGTCAGGCTAACTAGTTTCCACTTTCAGAGTGGAATACAAACCTAACAGCCCAATAAGTCCTTCTAAATGACGAATGATACACAGACGGCTTAAATCCCTAACAGCACATAACCAATGCTACAGTATCTGGGAGAAAAGAAAACATCTTGTATTAACGTTCATAGCATATACAATAATGACGTTTTCCAGGCAGTAGTGGTGGAAAGTGACTTAGTAACGTGAATGGTGGTAAGTAGGATTTAGTAGTATAAATACAAGTATTGTACTTTGGTGTCAGTTTGAGGTACTTGACATTTACTTGAGAATTTCTATTTAATGCTACTTTCTGCACCACTACATTTCAAAGGGAAATATATTTTACATTTATTGACAGTTACATTCACATTCATATTTTACATAAAACAATTAGCTATAAGCTTATAAAACACATTGTCCATTGTTAAGGATTAAGCCAGCTGTTCTCAAACTCTTTTGCTTGTGACTTCTTTACCAAAGGAGTGTCTGATTGGGGCCCATTGTCACATTTCAAATGTCTGAGTTCTTAACCAACAAGACATTTCCCCTCTAAACTTCTCAGATGGTGTCATTTTAATAACAGTTTGAGGCCTAATAAGGTCAAATTATCCAATATTTTACCAAAAAGTATTTTAAACAAATACAGATTTGTGCAGCAGAAGTTTGTTTCCAAACTCCTCAGATTGACCTTGTTACCCTTAAGGTTGGAAACCACTGGACTAAATAACTATATGTAAAGGAATTAAAACTAGCTCCACCTCAACCAGCTACAACCACAAAATACTGCTTACGCACTGATGCATCGATATTAACAATTTAATAATATCATATATAATAATATATCAGTGCTGGACATTTCTGCAGAATGACTACTTTTACTTTTGATACTAATTTACTTTAAATTAAAATTTTGCTGATAATACAGGACTTTTACTTTTAATAAAGTACTTTTAGATTCTTGTATTGGTACAATAACTAAAGTAGAGGATTTAAGAACTTCTTCCACCATTGTCAGTCGGCATCGTACCACACAATTTGACAGTGCATTTGTATAGTAAGCGTACCCAAAAAAAGATAAAGATAATTCAAATATCAGTTAACATTAAGTGTGTTTAAGACAAATCTGCTGGTGACACTTCTGATCTGAGTCATCTGTGTTAGAAAAAACTCTATTGAGCCCAGCTGCAGCTGTAGAGTGAATTTAACTAAATGTTCCCTGCAGGCACATACGAGTGTGGATTCACTAGTGGGTCAGTCAGGCACACAGCCAAGACACAACTGAATGTGGCACTTCTCCCTGATGTGATCACCCTGATAATCAACCCTCTTACTGTGGACTGTTCTGCAAAGCTGCCCACTGATAGTGTTGGCGTTGACGTCACTGCCACCATCTTGAACAGCACAGAGAGCTTTGATGTTTGGTGGAGCTACAGGGGAGTACAGCAAAGCTACCTATTTAACACATGTAAGACAAACCTACAGTATCTCTCAAATCTATGTCCTCTTTCCTCCTTCCTGTTAGTTACAGAACTTAATTGATAATATCAACGTAAACTGAAATTCTCATGATACCTGCAAAATGCAAGAAAACTCCACACACCTAACCCTGTAACTAATGTTGATCTTTCTTTACAGCTGACGAAGGTTACCTGGTCTATAATTTCAATGTTCCTGTCAGTTGCCAGAAAACCCCCGAAGCACAATATGTAAATGTCACTTTTGAAAACCAGGAGACACAACAAAAAAGTGCACGAGTGGATATCCCAGTAATTTATGGTGACTGATTCTTTAAAAATGTGTATATTCTTTAAATTCGAAAGTCTTATTTTTCAACTTCATCTTTAGTATAATATGATATTCTCACTTTGTGAGAATACTGTAGTACTTTGTTTATAATTACATGTATTTGCATTGTCTCTTGCATCAACTAAGGGTTTCCTATATTTTTCTCGAAGTGGGTGAACCATTTTGCAGTGAAGAAGTAGTAAATGGAGACTTATGGCCAAAAGGCCCAGCTGGAAACACAGTGATTAATCAAACATGTGCAGAGGGCAGGATTGGCTTCAAGTCACGTACTTGTGATGGCACTACCTGGCAGCTGGTGTTCCCCTACTGCATCAGCCAAGAGTTGAACAACCTTTTAAATGCAGCAGATGTGAGTGGGGCATTGCAGCATTACACCTTAGAATATTGCCACATGAATAAGAGCCTTATAATTCTGAGTTTTTAACTTTTTTATTTTTAATTTTTTTACCTTTATGCATTAATGTCTCCAGAGTCATTCTCCAAAATCATTCTAACTTGTCTCTATAACATTCTGCATTCAGACTACATGTTAGTGTTCAGAATGTTCACAAGATGACCAATCATGTTTTGTCTCTTCACCAAGTCACCTCACTGCTCTGCTCTGGGGTTGAATTAGCTTACAAGATCCTTAAAATGTTACTCAAAATTATGATTTTTTAAATCTTGTTTGAACTTGGTTAATAGTGGATTTTTTCCATTAGGTACCATGCTAGACAGCTAACTTGCTAATGTTATTTACAGAGCTCATAGTGTTTGTTAGTAAGACTACTTGAGAGATTGCTGCAGTTGAAGCCAAAAATGTAATATCTAAGATTCTGAGATAAGTCCAGGTTTCCGGCTAGCTAATTACTAAATATTTTAGTAATCTGAAGCTAACACAGCCATACCACTTACTGGATTTGTGCCTGTTTACAACTCAGACTCTGACACGTGATTACATGAGCTTGTCCAGGCAAAAGGTACAAGTAAATTTGGAAACAGAAAAGAGACAGAAGTTAACAAATTAGCTAACTTAAAAATTTGTTCCCAGAATTTGAAGGTTCTTGATCATGGAAACTCTATGTAAAGTGTGATACAATTTTAAAATGATATATTTAGAGTGCCTTTACGATGCCTGTTATTTTGACCAATGAAATATATATATATATTAGTTATGCTGTCTAGGATGTGAAAATGTTGAACCTTAGTATCTCAAAACTGCTGTTTAGACTTTAGACATTAGCATTTTATGTGGAGATGTAATTTTTGTGCTTTTTTACATTGTTACATGGAGATAATGCATTTTTGTTTCTAGAACTTCCTGAAGGGACTAGGGGCTACCCAGGCGGTGGCCATGAATATATTTCAAGGACTTAAGAACAGCTCTACAGTCAATTCTGACTCCAGTGACACTATGGCTGACATCACCGCTTCCATCAACATTCTTAATATGATGGCCAGAGCATCACAATATGTTGTCTTGCAAGAGGAACTCTTTCCTGTAAGTCCCTGTTGATTATTATTACCATTACTATAATACATGTAGAGGTCTGAGTTTAAAGGTTCATACTTGATCTTGGAAACAGCAGTTTAAACAAAAATTCGTAAAACTATTTGTTTTTTAACCAAATCTTGTAGCCTTCCTCAGCAGATTGAGTTGCTCAGTTGTCATAGAGATGGTTTAGTTGTGAGGAATCACCCCTGTATAAAATGTACTGCCTACTTTGTTTTTCACAAGCTACTAAATATAAATACTGAAGGTCCTGATTTACAACTAAGTTTATAAGCTTCAGTTTTTGATAAGATATTTGATTCATAGACTCCATATTAGTGTGATATGAGTATCACTGTTGGATTTGTTAGAACTACAGTCCACTTGGGGTTGTGTGGTATTACAGAATGGAGTTTCATCCCTCTCAAACAATCTTGGGCTGAGTACAGACACCAGCTTACAGAAAGCACTTCAACAGAAAAGTATAATTTTGGCTTGTTTTCAAGTTACTCGTGCTAACGTTAATTAGCGACAGCGGGTTTGACTTAGTTTATCATTGTAACCGGCAAAAACGACGATAAGCACTCACTAAACACGACAAGCTGCTAGCTGAATGTTTTGTACATTGCTCTTTGCTAATGCTAAATAGAGTTGAAGCACGGCAAATCTATGTATTTTGGCAACCTCAGAATCAGAACTCAGAGTCACTCGCACCCAAACAATTTTTCGCATTCAAACACACTTATTTTCATTCATATATGCAGGGAAATGCTCACACTGTAGCCTTTAGTATAGGAGAGCAACACTAGCAGGACAACACACAGCACCGTAAAGAAAGGATTGGATTTGATTACAATCCTTTGAATTATGACCAGATCTGCACCAATACCAATTCTTGAGATCAACTCGGGACACCCCTAGAGAAAATGTGCCTTAGCAGTGATTTCTTTAAATTCTTCTGTTTCAGAATTTTATTTACGGAGCAAGCAATATGTTGAACAAGACCTGGGAGAGTGTCAACATATCTACTGTTCAGAACATGTCATCAAATTACCTTCAGTCTGTGGAGAGTCTGGTGAAGAATATCAAGGTCAACGTGAGCAATGGAATCAACAGTCAAAACTTAGACCTCAAGTTCTGCTCAAGTAGTGACTGTAATGTGTCTGTGTTTGACATCGGCGTGAATCTGAAAAAAACTACTGGAATAATGAAAGCTGTTGCTGTGAAAAGTCTAACGGATAAATTAAGAAACAACTTCAGCAACAGAGATACTACCAGTCTCTTAATATCAGCCACACTGGAGGACAACAATGATTCATCTATAGTAGTTAAACTGGACTTCCCCAATGAGCAGATTAATTCCAATAAACCTTTGTGTGTCTTCTGGAACACCACACTGAATGAATGGTCAGATGCAGGATGCATTGTCAAAACTGGTGACGGTAACCACACATTCTGCGAGTGCAACCATCTGACTTCATTCTCTGTCCTCATGGCCAAGGGTGATATATCTAATGATTCCCTAGATATCATTACCAATATTGGCCTGGGTGTGTCCATCTGCTCCTTGCTGATCTTCCTCACTATTGAGTATCTAGTGTGGTCGGCTGTTGTCAAGAGCAACCTTTCACATTTCCGCCACACAGCCCTTGTGAACATCGCCATGTTCCTCTTGCTCGCTGACTGCAGTTTCTTGGCTTCCTCCTCCCCTCAGACTCTGAGCAGCACCTGGTGCCTAACTTTGACCCTGTGCAAACACCTGTTTTACTTAGCCATGTTCAGCTGGATGCTGTGCATGAGTGTCATGCTCGTCCACCAGCTCATCTTTGTCTTCACCCCACTGAGGAAAAGAGTCTTCATGTTCTTATCCAGCATCATAGGCTACGTTTGTCCAATGCTAATAGTGGGATCCAGTTATGTGTATTGCAATTACACCAACAGTCCCTACTATGATCCAAAAACATGCTGGCTAGTGTTTGAAAGACTCTTGGTGGGCTCTGTGCATTCGTTCCTCCTCCCTGTGGGAACCGTTATTTTTACAAATCTCTTCTCCATGGTGGTCGTCATTGTTACTTTGATGAAGTCCTCAATCCCAGATGGCAGCAAGGCAGATGACAAGGAGACAGTCAAAAGCATCCTTAAAGTGGTGGTTTTTCTAACACCTGTCTTTGGAGTAACATGGGTTATTGGCTTCGCTCTGCTCATACTGAATAGTGATAATCCCCTGTTTGTTGTTGCTAACTACAGTTTCACCATCCTCAATTCCTTTCAGGTAATTTGAAAGTAACCCTGTTGAAAATGAACACTATCTGGATGTTTGTAGTTAGAAAAATGTGAGCTTTCAATACCTTTGTAGCCCACTCCTCATTTCTGATTGAGGCTAGCAGCTCATGGTTACATTAGCCATTGGGAGCAGAACACACCAAAATTTCCAACCAAACTTCAGATGGTCAAATGGAAAATGCAACAAGTGAGGGAACAACCTGTTTATTAGGGGCGTGACCTTGAGGCTAGGTAGCGTGTGGGTCAGGACATATGGGGGAGACTGACAGCTGTTTAGTCTTTTTGTATATAGATTTCAAGATGTAGACAGGTCCCAACCAGTTTCTCCAATTGAGCCATTTTCAACCCACGAAATGCCTTTTTTTTTTTACAAATTTAGTAAGAAATGTTAATACTAACACCAACATTGATGTGTTTCATCACAGTACAGGAATATCATTTTGTTTACAGCTCCAAAAGGCGTTTAATATGCATTACCTCTTTAATGTGGATTGGTCATATCATGGCCAATTCCTGAATAGCTCATTAAAGATAATATTGGCTGGTGGATCTCACAGAATTGCATTCAGTGAGAAAAGCTGACTGCTCAATATGTTGATAGCTCACTGCTAATGTACAGAATTTGTACTGGGTGATCCAACAATACCCATGTAGTTTCCATGCATGGATTAGGAAAAATGTATGGTTAGGCAACTAACACTTAAAGTAAGGGAAAGATCAGATCAAGGTTAAATAAATATTTTTAAACCTTTCTCCACCATTTTTGAAGGTACATATTTAGACACCAATCCACTACCCCAACATCCATACCCTTACTGAAGTTTTTATTGCTCTGTATGAACATCCTTAATTCCTACGTTGGTACAAAATGTTATCATTGGACACAAACAGCTAATGCAGATTGAATAAAAGAGAAATGCCATGAAAAATACAAATACAAAAAGAATACAATACAAAAATACTGTTACACTTCATGTCTTCTCTTGCAGGGCTTTTTCCTTTTGATAACAGGGTGTTTTGCAGAGCAGAAGGTAAGTTTGTCATTTTACAGTAGATATTATGCTTTTCCAGTATCATTATGTTCATTGATCTCTTGAAAATCTCTCAAATGTCCAGTCATAAGCAGAATAATACACAAAGACCACAACTCTGCGTTAATGCCTTAGTGTTGGAATTCTCACCGGCAAAAATGGCAAAATCCCAAAATATTGCAAATACTTATGTTGTTTAATATTTACCATCTGCCCAATTTATCAAGTAATCTATTTATGTTATTATTAACAGGTTCGAGCAGAACTGATAAAGGTCATAATGGTAAGTTTACAAATAGTGTCTATCCAGAATTACCCCAAAGCGATGGAAACATGCACCATAACTCGGTTTGATTCTACCCTCAGGCAAAATCAAAAGGAAATAGTGAGAGCACGAAGAATTTGACATCAACCATGTACACAAAAGACAAATGAAGACTGAGGTTAGTCTCATATTATGTCATTAAAAGTGTCTTTTTTAAGTGTGTCCATGCATTTGCTGCATCACAATACATGTCAATAAGCATGACATTTCAGGCCTGTATATGCATTTAGCCTGTAAAGCTGTTAGGTCTGCATCTGTGTGGAGCAACAGTGCCTTAATGTCTTGAAACCTGCTAACCCTCTGTGTTGATCAAAACAGAGGAATACAGATGCATCACTAACTCACACAAATTATTTAAGTTCACCAAAGTAGTTACTCTCCTTTTAAAGTGGGGATAGGCAGTATATTTTGGCGTCATCAAAAAATTGCATAAGAACCGTACAGCATATTGTAATTCAAATGGTCTGAGAGAAAACATCTGCTTCTGCAGCTCCTCTTGGCTCTGTTTTCAGGCATTAGGTAATTTAGACCATGACAGGAGACTCTGTCAATCACAGGTCAGCGGAGTGATACGTTGCAGCAAAGAGAGAGAGGCATAAGGTTTTGCAGAGGTTGCACAGGTTTTACCTACCCCAGCTTTAAATGGATACTTGGTTAGATTCAACAAATAGTAAAACAAATCAAACTAAATAAAGCTCACATTCTCACGGAATGAAGTTTCATGACATGTTATGTCATTACATAACATGTTAGTGACATAACTAATAGTCCAAAATGAACTATGGAGTTTTGGTCCTCTATAGTTCATTTTACATTTCTTGCTCTTTTAACATTTATTGGTTGTTTAACATTTCTTGGTCATTTAACATTTCTTGATGGTTTAACATTTATTGGTCGTTTTACATTTCTGTGTGTGCTTGCTGCGATGCTTCACTATTCAAATGAGGGGGCCTGTCCGTCAATATGCGTCATGGGGTCA
>JAVQJD010007558.1:0-38173 GCA_036023655.1 Nannoperca australis
CACACACACACACACACACACACACACACACACACACACACACACACACACACACTAAATAAATTAAATGTCGAACACAACGCTGGCTCCTCCACATCCTCACATACACTTGGTACCTAACAATGAAATGAAGAGATAGTAGCTATTACACGAATAAATCAAAGTGTGTTAGTGTTACAAAAGAAAAATAGCAGCATGTTAAGTTCCAAGTTTGGCCTGTCTCGCCCAAAAGAGACGTGTTGAAGCTAACGGAAAGAAATACAATGGAAAAACTGAAATGGAGGCTTCATCTTCAGCTCACAAACAAAGATCTGTTTAAAGAGAAGTCAGTGAATGCCTCATGAGGGCCCTTTTCAACTGTCAGTTTAAAGTAAATGGAAATCATGCCAACGCTCCCTAGAAGAAGAAAAAGTAAAGAATCCTTCCCTTCTCGCCTTTATCGCTCAGACTCTGTTCTTTTAAAAAGACTAAATGACACCCGGAACGGTATGAATAGTAAAGCAGCGCTGCCTTTTACATCCCACAGCTGCTTTTATGGCAACAGGTGAATGGCTTACTGATGGCCGTTAAAATAAACTCGCAAACACGACGACGGACGCACCCGTGTTGCTGATATGTCTACAAAATGGTGCAAATGCAAAAGACAAAACAACTTTTTTTTTTTTTTTAAAGAAAATATTAGTTTTAAAAAAATGGCATTAATTGTCCGAAAGGTTTCCCAGTACGCTGTGTGGTGGCCGTGCTGATTCACGGGGGAGAACCTGCACGCTCCAGTGTTTGTCTTTGCAGCCTCTTAAAAAAAATGAAATGGACACTTGAGATGTTACTAGGAACACTTGCTGTTTGACGGTGAGCTTTCTCCAGCGGCCGTTTGTCGCGCAGAGATGCCCAAAGCGGACTGGATCACTTTGTTGTTGATCAGCCAGCCCCAACCTTCGATGTTTTCCTGCCAAAACTATTTTGGTGTTTGAACCTTCTTCTCCTCTGTGCCGCCTGAAAGCACCCGTTCAAACGTAAAAGATAAAGAGTATCGACTAGCACCAACACGTGCACCTACATCTTTTCTCTGTCACGTTATACCATGACGTGGTACGTGTATGTACAAGCTCCCAAATCTCAAACATTTACTGTGATATTCTGTGTATAGAATGTACATATAATACATGATATGCACACTATCATCATTTTACACATGAGGAAAATTCTTCCAGTCCTATAGATATCCTATAATGATTTTGGTACAAAAGTGCCACTGTTTCCATCTTGCTTTTTGTCTGTGTCGTTTCAGACGACCCACTTTAGTGACAGAAAAGTCTCAGCGCTCCAGTCTGTCCTCGTTGTGATGAAGAGTCCTATAGAACTCTTTTTACAGCCTAAAAAAATAAAGAAATGGAGGCTAACAGCTAAGATTTGTGGACTCTACGTCTATTCCTCGGCCTCCTGGCTGTGAGGGAAAGGCAGAGTGACGGCGTGCTCTTGAGCCAGGGCAGCCAGCTCCTTGAGGAACTCACAGAAGATGACGGCACAGTAGACCGCGTTCTTCACTCGGAGCGCCTCGGCTTGCTTCTCCAGCCCGGAGCCTCCTCCCCCTCCGCCGCCCCGGAACAGAGCGCTGTGCAGTGATTGGCCGCCGTCCCGTACGTGTGCGAGGGCCAGCTGGGCGGCGTGACGAGCCCGCGTCGGGCTGTTGGTGTGACGAAGGATCAGGTCTCCGAGAGATGGTTTACGACTCTTCACTGGAACAAGGAAACATTTTACAAGTTTACAAGTCTTCAAAGTGATGACAGAGGATAAATGACTTTCCCAAGTCTTTCAAAGATGCCTGAAAGCCCCATGAAAAAAAGTTAAGATTATTTAGTTTAAGAACTCTTTGTTCAAGTCTTTTTCTCTCATATACCAAAAACTAAATAAAAATCTGCTAATGGGAGAAAATAAACACAGCTCTATTTTAAGAAAGTTAGGACATTAGTGTTACAAAAGAAACACAATTGTATCTTCAAATTCATTAGATTCATTTCATTAACGTGATATATTTTTTATATATTTGATAGTTTAAAAATTATTTATTGTTATTAATTATTTTGGTATTAACTTGTTTTAAAGTAAAAAGATTTTATAAATTGTGCTATTTAAACACTTTTTTAAAGAACGGATTTTAGACTAAATAGAGAAAGAACTTGTGGAAAGACAGTGACTCACACCAACACACACTTTTAGGTCCTGATAATTAACTGAATCACATGCAAAGAGGTTTCCTACAAACTCCTGAGGAAATCTCATTATCTTCCAGTTTAATAGCTAGTTAGGAAAGGCATAGAAGCCGTACTGCTTTGATTAGATATCTCACACACACACACACCTAATGAATCAGATCGCCGCAGGGGAGGAACTGCTGCAGGCGAGTCAGTCCAGTCCACTTTGCCTCGGGCCACCAAGTACTGCTGGGCTTTCTTCAGCATGGCGGGGAAATCCTCATGGGAGGCTGCAAATGCCTCGATACGGTTCTTCACAGAACCTAGAACCTGAGGCAACAAAACTTTTCAAACTTCTTTCAAAAGCAGCTGCTCCGTTTTTGTTGGTCAGTAAATTTAAACGTATGATTTCAAAAAGGTCCTGACATGGAGGATAATACTAATAACCTGAAGCCATAGAGGCTCCGATGTTCATTACAGTCTACTTAGGATATTAACATTTGTATAAGACCGAGTGTGGAGCTACAGAAAAGAACAAGGGTTGTATTATATTGAAAGGTTTGACTTCCTTGCGATTATGTGTGTTCCCTGTGTGTGAATGCGTCACTCAAAACTGAAGTCCGGTATGAAGTGTCCATCCATGTATCTTACAATAGAGACAGAAACGAAATATGGGCAAGGAACTGTATGCAAATGCATTGTGGGCCTGATACTTTTGGAACAGAAGCTAGCACAGAAGTGAGGTGGGCTGGAAGTGGACAACTACGCCGGAGAAAAAGGGAGACTAAAACGGTCATCACTTCAAGAGTAAATTACAGAAACTATCAGTACCAGTTTGAAGTGAGCACCTGGTTTAAAAATGCAATGCAGTTGTGGTCAGTGGGGAGCATTCCCAGGCCAGCGTATCACAGGTGTTGCACGGTGCAGCGTACCTGGATCAGTGACTTGACGCTGGGCTGGAAGACCATGTTGGTGTTGAGCAGGAAGGAGCGTAGGAGGGGCTGAGGATAGCAGGCCAGCTGAGCCACGATGCCCGTGAGCAGGATGTTGACGTACAGCGAGTTTTGGAGCATGTTCTCCAGCTTGGCAAACAGAACCACCATGAATGGACCTGCACGGAGAATATCTGATGAATCACTGAATGGAAAGATACCACATGCAACTTCAGCTCGACTGCAACGTGAACAAAGTAGGGATGTAGAGACTTTTGAAATAACTGGGGTGGCGTCGTGGCTGTAGGCAGCAGGGTCCTTTAACAGCTTGTAGAGGTTAAATGGGGACAATTAAACTCGTTACACACCATTCTGTAGCAGTGCTGCCACAAATCTATCCCCTGTGAATTCTGGACTTTGGCTGAATGAAAACTTGAGCCTAACAAGGTTATTACAAAGAAGACTTGTTTAGTGTTGGGTGATTATAATGCTGCTGACTGGTACTCAGGGCTGCCCAACACATGCAGTCTTCAAATGCACAGAGGTGTGATCAAAATCTGCTGGTGGCATCACACGCAAGTGCTAGCAACCAATGCTACCCCAGCTTACTGAAGCCAAGTGCCCACACTGCGCTGATGATCCAAAGAATCACTGCTATTACACTATAACCTTCTGATTCAGTATTTGAAATAACAGTGGAGTAAATCATTTATCCATTTTAGTCACTTTTATTATTAAAGAAGTAAAATTCACATTGCATCTTATCAATTGGTTTAGAATTGTAGTACAACTTATTGCATATCGTATCTATTGCATCCTGGAGCGTAGCGATTAGGCACAGAGAGAGAGACACACACACACACGCCACTAAAATAAATCATGTAATGACGACCTCGAGCTACACAACTAGTCATCACACTTTTAACAGGGCCCCCGTGCAAATAAAAGGTCTAGATTGAAAACACACATGCAGGAACAAAAGGAAATGGACAACGTGAGCCTACCTGTGTACGGCTGAGAGGCAGGCTGGTTTAGGGGTCGAGCAGGACTACAGAGGCCCACCACCGACCCTTCTCCCTTTGTGTCAGCCGCCAGCTTCGCCTCCAGCTGTTGCTCCTCCTCCTGCCGCTCGGCGGAAGACAGGGACTCTCTGGCGATTTCCTCCTGCTGGCAGGCTGCTCTGTTGCGCTCCTTCACCCGGTCCTCCAGCTCCCGGAGCTCCTGTGTGAAAGCCTCTATGCTGATGCCCTGGCCGTTGGAGTCCCCGGGGAGCGGCGGTTCTCCCGGTGCCTGCTCCAGCAGCTCCTGGATGAGGCTCTCTACAGATTGTTGCGTGAGGTTGGCTTCTGGAAGCTCTGAGGATGCACTGTGTGGGTTTGAGGTGTCGCTGGTGAGCAGTTTGGTGTCAGACGTTGGCTGTGTGATGGAACTCTGAGAGGGAGTCTGGTTAGGGCAGAGAGATTTAGCATCACTCATTTCACTGTTACTAAAAATGGACTGCGGGAGAGTGGTGCAGCTCTGGGAGGGGCAGGTGACAAGGGATCCATTTTGATTTGCGTTTTCATCCAAATACTGCTGCTCGTCTAAGTCTCGCTTCACTTTCTTTACCTCCAGTCCTCTGTCCCGATTGTCTGAGCACCCGTTCCCCTGCCCCATAGTTCCGTTGTACATGGCCTGGTAGCTAACAGTGATGGCAGAAGTTGGCATGTGAGGAGCTGGGGATGAGGCGGGGTGGGAAGTTGATAAAGGGGTGGCTGAAGACGAGGAGGGGACGAGACGAGGTACGGGCTTTGGCAGGAGCTCCTCTCTCTGCAGGCTGCGTTTCTTGGATCGCGGCGTGAGGCTGATGCAGTTGTTTTTGCCGATTGTGACGTCCCACTCTCCGCTGTCTCGCTCCGAGCTGCTCCACTCGGACCGCGCCGCAGCCACAATGGCCGCCCTCTGCTGGCCTGGTGGGGTGTTACTGCTTCCTCCCTGCTGGAAGGAGAAGTGCTCAGGGAACATAGCCATGGAGGGGTTGGAGGTGGGGGGAGGTGGGGGTGGAGGGGCAGTGTTCGGGGAGGGCTTTTCTCCATCGTAGGGCGCCGACCAGTCACGGCAGGCCCAGGAACAAAGCTCGATGCCCCGCCGGGCATCCTTGAGGTACTCCAGGTAGCCCGAATCCCAGTCCAGGCCCTCTGTGAGAGTCTGCTGCTGGTGCATCGGACTGTCAGGGGACAGGGGGTGGGAGCTGGAAGGAGCCGACTGCAGCGGATCCATGCTGGTGGGGGTAGAGGGACCCCCTCCTGCTGATCCACCTCCACTGCTCTGCTGGCGGATGAAGAAGGCTAAGCGGGACGGGGTGCTGGGTCTGGGTGGGGCTGGAGACCCTGTGCTGGGACTGTTCAGTACTATATGGTGAAAGAATACAGACACAAACGAGCGTTAACTTTCTAACACCACTGCTAAATTATCTCACACACACTCACACACACGAGAAAGTTTACCTTAGCTTGTCTTGATTTAATATTACAATTGTGTTCTACAGAGCCCAGCAGGTGAAATAAAAGTGCACTTCTATGAATAACTTGTGCTCATGAATGACTTAATTTGCATGAATTAACAGAACATAACTTTAAACATTTGTTAAAGGGATGTGAAAGTGACAGGAATGTAGTTTGACAGGCAGCAGCTCATTTAGATTAGATTATTCATGACTCCCCAGGCTACACATGCTGCTATATTTGCATGTAACCGACAGCAGCCAAAGCTGCCCAGAGCTGATGAGACACAGTCAAATGCTCTATGCTAGCTCTGTGAAAGTTCTGTACAATTACAATATTAATCCGGGAACCTGCAGGGCTCTGTAGGCAAGTTAACCGTTTCGGTCCATGCCTAATGGTCCTCACAAAGCATATAAAAAGACAGAAGAGGCTGCGTAATTATTGTTTAGAAAAACTATAACTCCACGTATTATAGTTTGTATCGAGTGTCCACTTCATGTTTATGACCACAGCCGGAAGTGTGAACTGTTCCTTTTCCACGGGTGTTTGTTGCTCACCTTTGCCCCAGAATGCACCGTCCTCGTCCCGCTCAGCAGAGGGTGCTGCATTCTGCCGGCAGCACTCTGGGATCAGCGACAGGAACTTGTCTGCTGACTTTCCGTACACATCAGCCTCCCTGATAGCGCGACGCTGACTCAGCATTACATGGGTACATGGCAGTAGATACCTGGGAGACAACCACACACAAAAATGCACAAACCATGAATCTCTATAGACATAAATTATTATTTGGAAACCTTGACAGACTGTTCATTTTCAATACCATATTTTCTTTGGCAAAGTTGGAGAGGTCACTTGGTCACTCACTGCAGTTACAAACTTTAGTTAACATGGTAATGAATAAAGGAATAAAATAATATATTATATGTTAAATAATCAAAGAGTGCTTCTTTGCCAAAACGTATTTCACCCAAAAATTAAACTGCTCATTCAAAAAGGACCCACATGCAATATCTAAAGACAGATGGTGGAGGGACAAAAAGACCTTCCAATGACCAATAAAGACCGACAGTGTCTTAATCTGAATGAGCGAGTAGATCAGTGTTTTGCATATTCAATGTGCCCATTAAAAGATGTGCAGACATACCTGAGAATGAGCTGCAGCATGACGTCTTCGCAGTTCAGAGAGAGAAGAGTCCTGAAGAGGCTCAACGACACCATGCAGAGCTGCAACACACACAGACGAGGATAGTAGAGAGCTGTTCATATCCCGAGATATAACGTATTTCAAAACCAACTATGATGTGATCAAAAATATGTAATTTTTGTAATTTTGACCCAAATGTTAGAACATTTTCAGGTGTGTTCCAGTAATGAAAGATCAACAAATTGTCCACAGCATGTGGGACGCCTGTGTTCAGTGGCACGGCCATATTAAAATGTTATCATGCGAGCGATGGCCAAAACTTCAAATATGAGAATGAAGTTGTCAAAAACTACAGCTTACAGTCTTTCCACCACTAAACACCACCACTGTCTCAGTGTGACATGTATTTATTTAGAGGAAATTTCAGATTATGTACACGCGTTTGTAGTTGGTAAAAATCCACAGTGAATGTGTAACACAACACTTCTGTATTCTGCTGGAGTCGCTTTCAATCCCATTTTGCTGTCAGCCCACTCACCACCTACACAACATGTGAGTTCATGTAAGGACCTTTAGGCTATATAACACGAATAACATATTTTTATACCCTCGAGTTGCTGCTGATGCGCGTGAGCAGTGTGTCCAGGATGGTGTCGTTGTCGTGGCGATGCAGCAGGATGAAGCGCAGGAAGGTTTTAAGGAGGGAAGTCTCCGACACGCTGCGCAGGAAAAGGTCCAGGTAGGCGGTGCTGGCAATCATCTCGTCCACAGACGACTGCAAAACACACACACACACACACACACACACACACACACACACACACACACACACACATGTTTGTATCAAAATTGCAAAAGAGGCCAGTGTGACAACTGTCCTGTGAATAAGATCAAGTCTAAGATTAAAAACAGGCAATGAGACAATTTCTTGAAATACCGCAAAAACCGACTCGTGTTGAAGAAAGTTTCGGCAAATAAACCAGTTCACACAAATGTTCTAAGTCTCATACACGATAAAAAAACGTCTTCCTGTAACTCAAGAGGAGCTATAACCGAGTGGTCAATTTTCACCTGGTGCACAATCTCACAAAAAAGTAAAACTAGAATTTTCCCACATGCCCTTAATGGAATCTGGCCATGCAGATAGTTTGTGTTGCTCAAAGCGTTCCGAAATACACACTAGGGAACTAGTTTCTAACATTAAAATGGTTCCATTGTAAATTGGTGACAGGGAGGTCTGTGAGTAGCCATGATCGTCTATCTGCCACTCCTCCCTTTCCCACCTTGTGCAGCGCGGGGCCCATGACGGGTACGAGAAAGCCGTTGTGAAGGTAGTCCAGGAGCTGGCAGCGGACCAGGGGGTGAGCCACCTGCACCACGGCGTTGCAGAACTCCAGCGAGTTCATGAACAGCACGAGCGATGACACGCCCATCCAGTCCTCGCGCCGCAGGGCGTGCCAGTCGTCTCCTCGCACCTCAATCTTCCTGGGCAGAGAGGAGTAGAGGGCGCTGAGGCCCGTCGCCAACACCTGAGAGGAGACACGGACGCTTCAGATGAGACAGCTGGTTCTCAACAGCCCCAGTGGGTCAAGTAGGTGACTGAGCTGCTGGACAGCACAGCCAAGGCAAGTTATTTTACACAGAACCATTCAGAGATCTGAAACAATATGTTGATTAATCAATAGTAGATTTTTTTGATAATGGACTAATCACTTAAGTCATTTTTCAAGCATAATATTTGTGGTTTTGGACTGTTGGTCTGACAAAAAAGTTGTTTCAGGGTGGGCTTTAGGTAATTATGGTGTCATTTTATAGACCAAAAAATGAATCAAGAATTTAATCAGCAGATTAATGAATAATTAAATAGTAAGTTACAGCCCTATAATACACCCCATAATAGATCCTGCAGGTTTATTATGTACATAATACTGTGTTGTGTTCCTAAGTATCTTGGCTGAATCACATTTTGTTTTCACAACACCACCAATGACTCTATGGAAATGTACAACAGCTATCGCGCTCTTGAGAGGCACTGGATAAGCAAAATGACTTCGATGGAAACGTTCCTGTTTTACAGTCGAGGTCAAAACTCTAATGTAAGTTGGTGTTTTGCCAACAGCCGATGGCATTTATGAAAGTGTATTTTTGCACTTTTGCCTGCTGGACCAGTGAAAATAATATATGATGGAGAAACCTGGACCCATATCAAATCAAAATGCATCAGCATTAAGCTACGCACTGAGATAGCAGGACGGGGGGAAAGAGGAGTGTGTTTAATGTGAGCTTACCACACAGTAACAACCCTCTTACACTTGCCTAAGAATCTATTGCTACATCCCAGAAGCTGATCTGCACAGGCAGAATAGAGAGAGACTCAAGCAGAGAGGCCACCTCCACTGGTCCTTCCAGCCTGTAAGTAGGTCAGACAGAAGCTGCTGGAAGGAGGACGAGCAGAAAATAGCTGAGCCGGCTCTTTAACACCAGAGTGAACATGCAGCAGAAAAGAGCACTGACCCCAGCATAAAACTACGGCATACAGACTCATCACGCAACACCGGTCACCCTCAGAAAGCAATTTTAAAGCTAAAATGTTGCTAAATTGCTGTAACTTGTGACCAGATTTTTCCTGTCAAGACTGGAGTTAGAACGATAGTCCTGACCTTTAAATGTATGCACACACACACCGTCGCCTTGCACTGAGTCATGGTCAAAATAAAATACTTTTAAAATGCCAAATCAGCCAATGATGGCTCTTTAATAACACCTAGTGGCAGCTGGAAGAAACTACAACAACAAGTCAAACACATTTTACAATCTTTATGTTATTTACAGACTAAGTGAAAATATGTGAAAGAGAGAGTGTTTTGCTATTTTATCTACGAGTAAAACGTGATCATATGTTAATAGAAGATCTGTTTTGTTTGTCATCTACACTTAGACATTATTGATTTGTATAAAGCATCAAGGAGTCTGTGAAATACAGAGGATTCTTTATCTTAAACACGCATGTGATCTTGAATGAGTTGGCTATTTTTTTAAGATGTCTGCAGGAAGCCTTCTAAGTTGAGACAGAGCTGATACAGATATGGATGAATGGTCTGTCAGAGTGCATAGTCATGTCCTTCCCCTTCTATGATCACACACCATCAACTGATGCATCTGAATTAGACAACACGCACACGCACGCACTTAATAGGAGTGTTGAAAGCAAGCCAGGATCCCTTTATAAAACAAAAAACACATACATTGTATGACTGTACACTTCCCTTTGAAAGAAGCTCAGTGGGATTTTATCTTGTGTATTGAAGCTGAAAACTTGAATAAACTTGAAAAACTCAGAATATTGAAGATAAACCGTCAAACCCAAATGATCCAGTCTCCGCCCTTTAGAGTCTTTGGAGTTATTAACAATTTAACCAAATAAATAATGGATGCTCCAATTCCAGATGTCCTGGCTTTCTAAGGAGTTCTGAGTTAAGTTTGATTTTGCCCCTATAAGTTCAGCTGTTAACCATATGTGGCCCTTAAATAAATGTAGCATGAGGCTTCAGTGGCGTTGCTAAGGTTTTTTATTTATATTTATATATATATATTATCCTTCAACTTTAATTCCAATTAAATAGAAAAGAAAATAACTAAATATAAAGTAAAAGCTGGGTAATTCTTTTTTTTTTTCAGAAACCTCAGGATAGGAAGAGTAATACAAATACAAAGGTTGTCCAAATGCAGCATCTGTATCCTTATCCTCTCCTAAACCCCCCAGATAACGTCTAAAACACAGCGCTGTCCATGATAACAAGCAGCATCGTTGGAGCATCGCTCACCGGGCAGAAGTAGGAGTTCTCTGCGATGTAACGCGCCACGGCCTCGTGGCTGGCCGAAGCCGCCATAACCAGCAGCAGCGCGTCCCGGGCCTGCTGTCCGATGGCTCCATCCCGGTGGATGAACGGCACGAGGAGGGAGAAGATCAGCAGATTGGTGGAGCCCTGCTGAGCCGGCGCCGCCCGGAACAGCAGCTCTAGGACCACAGGCTGCCGGGCCATGGACACGCAGACCTGGTGGGGATTTACAGAGTCACAATTCTCAAAATAGTGATGAAACATTATTGCGGTACACAATGTTATCAACTAAAATAAAAACAAAAGAAATAGTAAAAAAGTTCTGTTTAGTTATAATATTACGTTGGATAATGAATCATAACCCATTCTGAGGTGTACTGATATATAACAATCATGGAGCAGACTAAAAGATGTGTTATAAATGTTATATATTATATAGATAAAAAGGATTGTTGGTTGTTGCATGCAGGGTATCTAGTCTTTGCGGGTCTCAATCTTAACGTCTGTTGTACATTAAGCAGATTCAGCTTCGAAAGCCAACAACGAACAAGTTCTTGTATAAATTGTAGGCGGCTATGTGGTCATTAGAGAAGTGTATAGACTTTAGTTGAATGTACCTGGTTGAGCAGCAGTACCAGGCTGTTTTCCAAGGCTGAAGGACAACCAAGTTCTGGGTCGGCACAAACTCCCAGCAGCCTCAGCAGGGGGTGGAGGACGGCTGTGTGCTGCAGCAGAGGCTGCTGGGACTGGCCGATGAGCATCTCAAACAGCTTGAGCAGCGCCCCCTGGCTGTCCGGGTCCAGGCCGCGACGCAGGTGCCACTGGACCACGCGCTCCAGGATATTCTCGGTGACCACCAGCTCCAGTATGGGGCCCATGAGTGCCACGCTGGTGCCGCCCTCTGAGCTCTCAGCAGGCCGCTCCTCCGCCAGCAGACACAACATCTGGTCGGTGTGATTCCTCACGGCCGTCAGGTCATCGCTGGAGGACGAAGGCTCATGCTGCTCCAGCACCCAAGAGACCTGGATAAATGAACCGTGTTATAGCGTAACGTTTAACTTTCAACACTGCTGTCCTTCCATGAGACAAAAAAGAAAAAGAAAGAAAACGTTTTATTCCATTTCAAGTGGGGTTTTGAATTCAGTATGCATACAACAGGTGGGTTATTAGACCATTAGTCCATTAATCTGGACATTTTGAAATGTTTACCTTCCCATAATAATAAACAACATGGAGCATTTTATATTCATCACACAAAATCATGAGTACGTTTCTCACTTTACTGTGTTAAGTGTTTGTTATGTAGGGAGGAGGAAATGAGTGAACAAGAGAGTGATTTCAGACAGATAATGCCACCGCATACTGGGCCCCTTGATTAGAATGTAGCCATAAGTTAATGGTTGTATATGTTGGCTGGATTTTTTTGCCTATAAAATATATTTTAAAAGCAGGCATTATATAAACATTTACTTTTTTTTTAATGCATTGACAGATATAATACACGGTGTAAAACGTAATTACTGGCACTGCGACACGGTTATTCTCATTCAACAGCACTGTTAAAACAAACTAATTGACGAATGAGGAGAGGTTTCGCAACATTTATCAAGAGGTGTACCAGTCACCATGACTGCAGCGATGATGAATTTGCAGATCTTCCGGCAGTTTCTTTCTGCTTCTTTGTGTTTTACCAGCTCGAAGCGTGTGGTTAATGTTTGAGCTGGAGGGCCAAGCCCAACGAAAAACAATGTTGCACAACGCACGTTTGGGTTTGTGCACACACGCTTTCCCACAGAACCGCTTACATTTCTTTCTTCTCACATCCACTTACTTGTAACACGACAATGGAGACGCAAATCTGAGATACGTGGGTTTAAATGGCATACATACTCTCTTTAACCTTTTGTTGCAGATAATCGTCGTTTGTAGTCATTGTCGTTTCACTACTGTTTGTTTTAGTGTTTGTCTGTTTATTTATTGTTTGTCTCTGTGCCTGTATTGGAGTGTTGTATTATGTGTGCTATCCCTCAAGAGCCCAACCAGAGACGGAGACTACACGGCACGGCTAGAAGTTCTTTATACATGGCATCGGTTGCACTTTACTTCCACGTAACAGTGCCTACATGTATCATCTCTGTCACACAAATTATTGTGGATATGTTGCTGTGTATATGCTGTCTGCTTCTTTTATAACAGATTTCTCCTTGAACATTTAGTAAGCCTCCAAGCTCACACACACCAACGGGTATCACTCGGGCGACTTCTGTTGCCTCCGAGGAAAATCAGCGGTTAGGAAGTGGCACGGCTCTGTAACCTATAAAGCCTTCAGCCGGTGATTGGACATAAGCCAGTCACACTGTTAAAGTGGACTGACTGGCCGCTCTCATCAGCGCTGGCGCTGCCAACCTGAATGTGTGAACACTCACGCTCGGTGTCTGGACAGAAAATCATTCACTAAAACACCAAAGAAAAGGGCCTGAAAATTTGAACTGATCTTGTTGGCATTTACTTTTTACACATGTGCTTTCTCAGCACAAAACAAACACCATTGTAAATGATGTAAATGACTCTGATAGTCCAGATTTAGAGCTGAAATGATTAACTGATTAGTTTATCAACAGAAAATCAATTATCTGTTAATAGCAAAAATATATTGACAATCAGTAAATTTAGTCATTTATCAAGATAAACTATTTGCTAGTTGTAGCTTCTCGTATCTGAGAATGTTTAGATTTTTTTCTTTTTTATACAATTGTAAACTGAATATTTTTGGGTTATTGGTTGGACAAAACAAGCTATTTGAAGAATTCTCCTTGAGCTCTGGGAAATATAGATTATCACATGTTTTACTGTTGTGTTGACTACATTAAATTATTATTCAAAAGAATACTTTTTCCCCCTAAACAGGTTAAAGCAGAGGTTTTCAAACTCTGACACTGTGACTGAGACAACTTGAGGCCAGTTTCTTAGCTGACATTTTGTTTACATTTTGGAAAATTGACGCCATTAAAAGTCTCCCAAACTAGCTGTTAGCAGTGTACCCATGGATGTACAGACAACCATCACTGGATTGTTGTGAGAGTGAAGAAAACTTAAAAGCGTGATGATTCTCAGGCTGGAGCAATATTGGTGGCCATGGCTTTCCAACAAAGTAGTTTAGTAATGCAAACAGTAATGTAGGTTATGTATTCTAACATAATAATCCACACTACTCAAGTACCTTCCAATAAGTGTTTTGGATAGTATTGTTCTGGGTACTTATTTAAAAACCTTTCTGCCTGTGAGGTTGCTCTGTACACTAAAGCTGAGTAGAGCAAAGTTGTTTTGTCTCAGCTGAGTAAAATGTTATTCAACAAAACTAATATCCAGGTTGTAAAAAGTTAAGGCCACAAAGTGTACAATACGTCATTATATCAATATATCATTTCAAAAGAAGAGAGTAAGCGTGTCTCCAGCTCACCTGTCTCCAGTGGTTCTCAAACACCATGAGGCAGGTCTCCGGGTCAGCAGTGCAGGGGCTGGAGGGTGCGGCGCTCCGGCCCGACCGAGTGCCGGGACCCCGCGGGTTCAACCTGCTCAGCCAGCTCATACTGGACCCGGCAAGAGGCAGGCCGCAGGAACCCAAAGACGAGAAGCGTTCCGGTAAAGAAAAAAAAAAGGTCGTAGGGAAGGCAACAAGAAATTAAAAGGGAAGAAAAGGAAAAGATGATGTGGGGAGGAGGAGGAGGAGGAGAGGGGGGGGAAAGTGTATCTAAACAAGAGAAAAGGAGGGGAAGGAGGTCAGCTGCAGGCGCGCTGTCACTGCCAGTCAGTGTACGTCTAGGAAAAGCCCACTGCTGCTTTAGAAGCTGTGTGACTCTGTCCTCCCTGTAGACCCTGTCATCCAGTCTGAAGCCAACACCACTCCATAGCCGGTCAGGACGGGCCCTCTGCGCTGCGTAAACAAACAAACAAAAACATACATCAACATGTAAACCTGAATCTATAACACATCTTCACAACCATTCTTTTAAAGCTCCCAAAATACAGTTATGCAATTGTGTGTTTTCTCCAAGTGTACTTTAATGTCTTCCTGTATTCTACTTTAGTTTGGCTCTAAAAATGTAACAGCCTTTATATTTTTTTGCTATATTTCACTGTGTATTATAAGTCTACAGTGGGTCACCCTGAGCATCTTAACACCAAATCTGAAAGCTCCTGGTAATCTGTGTTTTACCCTTCAGTAACAGCTACATGTTAGAAGCCCCCCACAGTATATATCATTTTGTATCACGATAGCAAAACACACAGAAAACATATCTACAGATAAAATAACCAGATGCAAATGTCTGTTTTAGCTAATCCAGCAAATTCAATGTGGCTTAATTATTGAAAAAAATCAAGACGCAAAAAAAGATCCAGTGTTTCCATGAAGCGGCCCCACTTATTCATTTGCATCTCCGTCAGCATGCCCTCCAACCCGACACAACACCCCTTCTGCTCAGAAACATATCTTTTGTGCTGAGGAGCATCTGTGTTGTTTCTGTGTTTACCGAAACAAACATAAGTCAGCCTTTACAGTATGTTGTTACCATGGTAACCATTCAACCGCCCAACATAGGGGGAACTGCCTCTCCTGCATTACGGATGCAAGTTCCAAACAACGTTCTCGCTTTGATCATCTGCCAAGTTGACGACAGATTAAGATGCATGCTTTTCTTCAATGGTCACTGCTTTACGTAAACAACTGACATGGGTGATTTTTGCCCTGTGACCACAGCAAATTCAGTACTTGAAGGAAAAAAATATATTTGTTGCCCACTCAAAACTGCAGCACCTGCAAAAAAACTTTTTTCCAACTGGCCACAAAAAGAAAATCAAGAAGGTCAAACAAAACATCTCTTTTTTTATGTAATTTTTTTATACAGGCTTTACTGAAGGGCATCACTTAGATGAGACTCTACATGCAGGGCACTTAAAACGAAGCATAATCCCTTCTTGGATCAACTAAAAAAAGGTTCCAGTTAACAAATGCTGATATCCAGTACAAACATTAAAAAGGCTGACTACAGATTTAAGTCCATGTAGTTTTTATTTGAGAATACGAGAGGATTAACGTGGTGACAGCTATGCTGTGTGTAAATTGTGTTCTCTGTAACTCTTTGTTGATATAATACTTTCTTTTTATTTATCTGTTTGACATAATATCGCAAGGGAGCAAAGATAAAAGAGGAAGATGTCGCAGTGAAGTGATGAAGAGTTGCAGGCAACGGGCTCTTGCTTCAGTTTGGGAAACCTCCAATGTGTCATTTTTAATCACTGACACGGTCACTGTCACATTCAAGTCTAACTGTTGAAAACACCTGCATGGATCGAACTCGTGTCCGGGGGATGCACAAATCATCTTGCTCCACCCTTTGTGCACTGACAGCTACTGATTATTATCAACATCCCTAAGCCTGTCTTTTACTGCTCTCATTCCACATGTAACAGAAAGGAGCCTCTCTATATGCCTTGAGTAATGGGATTACTGTCGTATCGAATACTCTACACCTGTCATGACTGAGAAACAGTCGTATTTTCGCCACAATACAGATAAAAACACCACCTGTGCTACGTGTTGGGCTATCACTTTCTGATGGCTCCAAAAATATCAGCCCAAGTAGTGTATTTAGTGATTTATTTGGAGGATTACTTGGAAACGACTGAACAGATGGAGAAGTGGATTATGCTGCAGCAGTGGTTTTTGATCTCTTTTTTTTTTTGCTGTGACACGATGTTGCCATTTGAACTGCAAACATTTGACCGCACCTTTCAAGCCAACAGGTCTACTGGATACTTAAAAGAGAGCTTTTCTTTGGCTTATTCTGAGAAACCCAGTTATCAAAGTTAAATGTTGGCTGGAGAAACCCGTTTTCACTGTAATGCATTTAGTTCAAAGTTAATGTCACAAGCAGTGGTTAACAGAGCTTGAAACCCATTTCTGTGTTAGCTTTCAACTCCTGTGTGTTTGAATTAAAAATCATTCGAGTTCAGTGTCACACTGTTAAGTAAGTGGAGATGAATACACTTTAATGCAGATTACAAACAATATTTGTTAGTATCTTTGTCCACCGCAAGATGTGGACTGAGGTCACATGACGTGGACTTGGGTCAGACACGAGTAACAGATTTCATTACTTCTGCTTTGACTTTCCTAAAATCAATAATGCTTTTCTTTTTGGAATTTCTCGTACAGCAGCTGCATGAGTATCTATAACCAAACAGCACAGAAAAAGGTGGGTTAAATGTAACGTCAACCCACAAAGAGTCAACATATATCAGACTGAAAATGAGCTCAATGAAATTAGAGTCTGCCTATCGTTCATCATAAACGCAGTTACCTTAAAAGCATGTACGTCTTCCTCAGCATTCAAGACAAAACTTTCCGACCGTGGCAGCACGCAGGACTCAGCGAATATGAAGTATACCACATAAGGAAATTCAAAATGCGTTTTACTTTCAGGTCACACAGACACAGACACACAGACACACAGACACACACACACACACACACTCATAAAAACACCCATAAAATGTGTTCAAAGTTCAGATACAGATTCCACTTATGGGAGGCTGCCTTTATAAAGACAAGAGTTTGTTTTAGGTTAGTGATTAAACACACTGCACCACAGCTCGTCTTGACTGTTAGAATATGTCACGCCGAGGAGCGTTCTGAGTGAAAGAAAGTGAGAGAGCAGCTTGCTTCCAGAGTTTCGGTGGTTTCCTACAACGGACAAGCTCGCAGCCACGCCTGCTTTCTGCAGGAAACGTCCAGGTGTACACAGGTGTGAGAACGGGCAGAGCTCCAAGGTCTCTGCAAATTCTGTCCTTCACATTCGCTCACATTTCTACTTCGGTCCCTTTTTATTGTTTAACTTCACGTCTGTGTTTGCAGCTCTGTACAACAGCTGCGGCAGATATGAGCCGATACAGACTTCATCTAATCCATTTTTTATTTCAGCGGCAGAGCTGATCTTAAACACAGCCCAGAAAACATGCCTACCTGTGCGCTACTTGCAAATGCATTTATTTATTTATTTATTCCCTGCAGCCTGTTAACATCCGCTTTGTAACCACCACCCCTCACTATGACAACCAGCTTCTCGACCCACATTCAAAAGGGTGTTTTTGTTGTGGTACACAATGCAACCAAACTTATTCTGAGAGAACTGACCGGGCAAAACATTACATAACAGGCATCTATAGCAGAGATAAATAAAGAAAATATTGTCACGCTCTACTGAGCCGGGTCACTTTAAAATCAGGAGATAAAGAACTTTGGTACTTGCAATTACTTTCATTATAAATTAATATTTGCAGTTTATTTTGATTGATTCGTATGTGAAAAAAGTCAAAGATTCCCAGAGCCCGAGGTGACATATGTAAGTGGCCTGTTTTGTCCGACCAACACTCCAGATGCCAAAGATGTTTAATGTACCGCCCTGAAAACCGGCAAATATTCACTTTGATGCTTGTAAAAACACTGGTCGGTTGTCCAATGTGTTGCTTATTAATTTTCTGTCCATGACATAATGTAATCTAATCTAATGCATTCTAAAATTAGCACAATTATTTGAGCATGAAAGTACTTTGTTGACCTTGCTAATGAAAGCCGTGAGATGCATTTTAAAGCTCCAGAAAAGGCAGTGGGAGGACATTGAGTTCAGTTTGTCAAAAAAAAAACTGAATTAGGATTTAAAGCAGAAAATGTGTCTTTAAATAAAGTTTGATCAGTCATTGTTGCTTTCTATAAAAGGTTTTCAATACTATGTGCTACGGACACATTTCAGTCAACACTCAAGGGTATTGATATTAAAACCTTGCACTTGAGTGAATTTACATGTCTATCAAATACACTGTTAAAGTACTCTGCACTTAACTGGAGTGTAATTTCGCTCATTTGCCTTTGATCATGAGGACTGATCTACTCAATCTTTAGGTGTATTTAGATTACAGATGGTGAAGAATGAAGTGCTTTTGCCACAAGGGTAAAGATAAATAACAAAGCACTACTTGTGACTGAATTTCAGAGAAAACAGTATCGAAATTCAAAAATTCACAGATCGTAGGCGATCATGCAAAGTCAAGCATCAATGTCAACATCAGTGTTTTGTGGCAGACAAACCGCTGGCGCACATAGCTTCAGTGTGTAGCCATCAAATAGCACGACCTTGCCTTTATACTGACTGATTGATTAATTAATTAACGTTATCTTATTAGCATGTGGGCTTTACACCTGATCTCGAAGTCATCATCCTGCGCCAGATCTCATATATTAGCGAACCGAAGCCTCTTACGTTCGGGTCCGCCGGAAAACAACAATCAATGCATGTCAATGGCGAGATGATGTAGCAAGCTAGTTGATACAGCAAAGATAATTAACCATCATAGAAATGTCAACCATGTATATAGTTAATTTATCAAGTTCAAATGCTGGTGCTCCTAAATATTAGCCAATTCCAAAAATACTTACCTTGGATACGTGTAGGAGTCTCAACAGTTGTTGCGAGGTGCTGATTTCCACAGATACCTGCTAGCTGGTTGCTAGTAAGTTAGCGCTGGTGGGTTGCTAACGACTAGCTGCTAATGAATTCCACAATGTCAGAGCAGTAAACGGATGATGACCACCGCGCAAGTAACCTGGAGACAACCAGCGAGCTAGACCACGCCGAGCCGGGGAAGCTAACACATTAACCACTCCTCCGTTCGGGCTGCTGTGCATCCTGTTAGCGACAGATAAACATCCCATTTGATGATTTCTCAAACACTCTTCTCTCTCCCGCAGCCATCTTACTTGAACTCCTCCCACACGCCTTCTCTGACTCACACCCACAGCGACGCGGCCCCACTCGGCTGTATGAAAGGTTTAAAGTGCCAAAATTAAGGAGCAAACACTGTGACCCAATTCTACAATTACGCTGTTAACTGTACACGATGTACTGATGTTGACAGGTTTCACGTTTGGCCGTTATTACACAGGAAACTGATGATAATTCAATTCTGTAACAAGCTCATGATGACTTAGCATCATTTTCTTTTTTACCTGAAAATAGCACTTTGACAGAACTTAAAGTCTGCTAAATGGCCTTTCCTGGAGTTGTCATGTTGGTCTTCATCAGTTTTGTTGGTTGTCATGATGATAGATATATTGAAGTGGCCTCAGTAGCTGTTGACACCTCCTGTGTTGGCTTAAAGGCACCCTCCAATTAAGTTTTGTATCACAAAGTTGAGGGATTTAAAAGAGACATGTATGTATGTATTATGGGTCAAGGCTGCATCCATGTTTCATCATGTTTACATTTTCTATTTAAACATTACATTACATTTTTCAGTTAAATAGCACATTTGTTTTTGAGATAATTTTTTTGAAATAAAAAGATACTATTGTCTCTTTCAGTTTTCTCTCTTAATATGGCATACTTATATTTATACTATATATTTATACTTATATTTACTACAGTACACTCTGTATGTTTATTGATAGTGACACATTCTCCATAGTTTGGGCTCTATACTGCAGTCGTTGTCTCTAGCAGCCTCTGGGATGTGCAGAGGAAGACTTCTCTGGTTTTCTAGGGGAAGGAAGAATTCCCAAAGGAGACATGACATCTGTTGTGTTTTTTTCCATAGAGACCTGCATCACCAGGCAGTGCTCAGGTCAACCGGGTTTGTTGTTAGGTGAACCCTGCAGCTCTGCCTGATGCTATAGTCAACAAGGTTATTTGAATTATTGTGTAAGAAAGTGCAACACAGGCCGTCGTCGCTTAGATAAATGTGTTAGTCTAAGGCTACACTTTGGAGAATGGATAAAACAGGTGATGTTAGTATTATAGGCAATCAATGGCAGAGGCTGCTCAGGTGGCAACGGGGGCAGAAAGTGAATGAGGAAGCAGAAGATGGAGTCAAGGATGAAGGGAAAAGTAACATCAAGCTGGATCTGAAGTTGAAAGACAAGTGAGTAATTAATGCTTTGGATAGACATGTTTCGATCACTATGAAGAGTCTCAATAATGCAGTAAACCTATCATAGTAATAACTTTATTTAAAATGAATAAAACGTATTCGATACAACGCATTCGATACACTGCATCAAACAAAGCCTCTTGGATGAGAGAACAAACATTTGATGTTCAGCTTATGCACTTTACAATAACTTACTACACTAATCTACTATAGAACATTATCTTTATCCATAAGAAGAACGTTTATTCAGTTGTTCTTGCATATTAATGCCTCAGTGGATGTAAAATAATAATAGTCTGTCAAACCACGTGATTTTTCTAAGACTTGACGTGACACAGAGGTAATTGAGTTTTTACAAACACGTAGGCAATTTGGAAAAACTTTATATTTTGATAGCTACCACAGTGTTATCTTGATATGGATTTGTTGTGATATGTATAAAAGCCTTCAGAACTAAATCCTATAAAGTTCAAATGTATATAGATATTTCAAATATGTATGTGTAATTTTTTTTCTAAAATTTAACGTATTATTCATTTAGACATGAGAAGTAAACATTTATTTTTCTCTATTTGACAATTTTTCTTGTGTGTGACTGATTAGGAAGTAAGTACATCTCATTTCTCTCTCTCTCTTCTCTCTATCATCATGTCCCTTTCAGTCGGAAAGAGTGGTTGGTTGATCCGGCAGAGCATTTTTATTATGTCTGGTTACAGGTCATGATCTTCCCCATTGTCTACAACTCTGTGATCATCATTTTGAGGTGAATTTGATGAATATCAAATATGTCAAATGACCATACTGTGTAAGCATATAACCAGTTTATTCAGCTTCATATCATTTTTTGGCATCCCTTGAAACCCAGTCTTGTTGGTTTTGTTTTCTCAGAACATGCTTCACTGAAATTGCACTGAGCTACCTGCCTGTGTGGCTTACACTGGACTATCTGTCAGACTTCATGTATTTGGTTGACATGATCATCACTGTTCACACATGTAAATACTTGATTTTTGTATTTTTTGGAAATAACTGATTTGTCACATGTGCAGTCATAGAAATGTGAAACATAAAGAAAACACAATTATTATTAAGAAGAATCACAACAATCACACAATATAGACAAATTATGTAATATACTCACATATACTCACAGTGCCATTTTGACCATGCACAGTATTTAAACCTCCACATCAGCAACTCTACAAACAAATCCTCTTGAGTTGTCAGAGGATGATGAAGCTTGCAAGTCAAAAACATGGGAAACTTTCCCATTGCTACCTTACGATCATGATGTGAAAGCAGTAGTAACTCTTGCAAGTCAGATGGATTTGATACTAATAGTTGGTGCCAACCTAAGTGTTCACAAGGTAACTGTACCAGTGTATAAAGTGTACTTTGGGCTTTGTTACACCTTATTCTTTCTTCTACAGGTTACTTGAAACAGGGAATCCTGATCAAGGACCTAACTCAGCTGAAGAAGCGCTACCTGCACTCTAAACGTTTTTTAAGGGACCTAGTTTCCCTGCTGCCCACCGACCTCCTCTACTTTGTCTTTGGCATTGAAACTCCGCTGGTGAGAATCAACCGCCTTCTGCGTATGCCACGACTCAACGAGGCCCTGGATCGCATGGAGACGAGGATCTCCTACCCCAATACCTTCCGAATCGCCAAGCTCATGATCTACATCTTTGTGTCGATCCACTGGAATTCCTGTCTCTACTTTGCACTGTCAAGCTACATCGGCTTTGGAAGTGATGGTTGGGTCTACCCCAACATCACTGACCCAGATTTCGCCTCCATGCATCGTCAGTACATTTACTGCTTCTGGTTCTCTACCCAGACTTTCACCACAGTAGGAGACACCCCCCCGCCAGAAAGGGAAGAAGAGTACATGTTTATGATTGCAGACCTGCTCATTGCTGTGTTGGTTTTTGCATCAATTGTTGGCAATGTTGGAAATGTCATCACAAACCTTAGTGACCGTGATAATGTCTTCTTCCCTAACCATGAGTTGGTAAGTTGGGAAAGAAGGCAGTGGGAGATGGTTTCATGTTTAAGTACATTATTTTACTAGGTGCCAATTTGTTTTATAGAAAATAAGGTTCTTCTTTTCCTCTTTTAGGTGAAGGCATACCTGCGTAGCCATCATGTAAGCAAGGAGCTTCGACAGCGTATTGACAACTGGTACCAGCATCTTCACATCAACAAGAAGATCATGCGAGAGAACGAAATCCTGCAGCAGCTGCCAATACACCTGAGGACAGAGATCGCTGTCAGCGTTCACCTTCCCACACTCTCCAAAGTCACCATCTTCCAGAGCTGTGAGAAAAGTCTTCTGGAGGAGCTGGTGCTTAAGCTAACACCTCAGGTCAGGGGGGAAAAAAGATGACAGTCATGGAGTACAGGTGGCTTATACTTAAGGCAGGCATTGGGGTTGAGCAACGTGGTTAGCATGCGTTCAGAACAAAAATAGCTCTCCATTTAAAACATGATGAACCTGATGCTTTCAGGTTCAATAGTGAGTGGCTCAATGGTATTCTTGACATGTAGATATGAATTAAACCCTGTTGCTTTGTCTAGTTTCTCATCTTATGCATCAGAAATGCTTTCAGAAAAGAACTGTTTATGGATGAAGCAGGATGGTTTCTCATGCCTTTTGTCTTGCAGGTGTTCAGTCCAGGAGAGTACGTCTGCAGGAAAGGAGACGTGGGCCACGAAATGTACATCATCAGAGAAGGAAAACTCGCAGTTGTAGCAGATGATGGGGTCACAGAGTTTGCTGTGCTGAGTGCAGGGAATTTCTTTGGGGAAATTAGCATCCTCAACATCAAAGGTAAGTCAAGCATCAAGTACTCTGCACATGTTCATACGACATTTATTAATTCATGTAGGTGGTGAGTAAACCTAGTGGGGAAATGGGCTGTTGCTAAATGTCTTTTTATTTGACAAAAAATACACTCGCAGAAGAAAGTTCTGTTGACTTAGCAGTGCAAAAAAGTAGAATACTAGACTATTACTGTATGGATGCTTGAAGCAGACAAGTATGGTTTGGAAACAAGAGAAGAGACATCTTTCTGTGTTGATTTTGGAACTCGCTAGTGGATTCAACTGTGTATTTATAAAGTGAAGGATCCAACACTCAGGAATGAACCCAACTGCGCTAAGATTGGTCAAAACTGTAAAATTTGGTAGGTTGTGGTTGTGCTGAAATTGAAGGTTTGTCCTATAACTGCGGTCAGAGGGAGATCCTGTAGATGAATATAATTAAAGTAAATTGCTAGTCATCTTTGGTGGAACAAGGACATGCTGAAAAAGTGTACAATACCTTTATAATATGAGAGTACGTGTTTTGAAATTAGGGCATGATGGTGTAGGAAGTAAGCAGGAGTAATATTAGTGCAGTGTGGTTGTGCTGTCTTATAGTTAATAATCTATGTGAATTCCCCTGACATGTGGAGACTCAAAAGGTTTCATTCTTCCTCTACTACAGTTAAAAACTCTATTGATGTGCTTCAGGCCAAGTGAGATGGCTAATACAAGCTATCAATAATGATTAAATACAGTTTTGGAGTTGCTGCTTGAGTCTTTGTACAAAGTTGGATTTATCCCTGTACTGGATGAGTTTTAATTATTTTCATTTCAATTTATTAATTTAGGAGAATGTACACTAATCGACGTGTCTTTTAATGTGCAAGTGTTAAGCAGCTGGCTAATTTTCAAAGCAGCAATACATTGATGCAAAATATAATAACATCCATTATGCAAAGCAACAAAGCACAAATGAGCAGTGCTGTTAATAACCACATTTTGCACATTTTTCAGCCATGCAGAGCAGCATTAAGCAAGAAGACGTACTGTAGATAAAGTACAATGTCAACATCCATAATATTAATCTTAACAAAATGTTAATAGAAATAGTTTAAAAGAATGTCAGTTGATAGCATCGACATACACACATCAACCATGTAGCACAGAGCTGACACAACTGTAAAATATGAATTCTATTGGTCTTCTCATTTAAGACATTTAAAGACAAGACATTTCCTTAATGTTCCTTTAAACTCTAAAATCAGCTTGCCTTCAACAATAGAACATGGGTTGGTAACATCATATCCTTTATATTGATATATATATTTTTGCTTTAAAAAAAAGCTCAGCAAAATTTTAAAGAAATCACAACATTTTTTCTTTTAGGTAACAAGTCAGGCAATCGTCGCACTGCCAACATCCGAAGCATTGGCTACTCTGACCTGTTCAGCTTGTCTAAAGAAGACCTGACACACACACTATCCGAGTTCCCCGCAGCCAAACGTCACCTGGAGGAGAAAGGCAGACAGATCCTCACCAAGATGGGAATGTTGGATGAGAGTGGGGAGGGAGAGGAGAGGGAGGAAGAGAACATGGAAACCAAGATACAAAGGCTGGAGAGCAACTTAGAAATCCTGCAAACAAAACTAGCTCGGCTTATGGTGGAATTAGAGTCGAGCCACCGCAAGATGCAGGCAAGGGTGGAGCAGCTGGAGAGGGAGGTGGCAGCACTGGAGCCTCAGCTGCCAGAAGATGGGGAAGAAGAAGAAAGAGCACAGGGAAGAGGGGAGGGGGTAGGAGGGGAGATTGACTGGGAGCGAGAAGAGGCTGAGGGAGAGGAAGAGGAGGGTTCAGATGCTAAGGTAAAAAATCTGGGACAGGGAGAAGATGGCAATGATGTGACCAAAGAAGGAGATGGAGAAAGCACCAAAAGTACAAAAGAGGAGGTGGAAAGGATTTTGGATGGAGATAAATCTGGGCTGAAAGACCCGGATAATCAGGAAAAGAAAAAAGAAGATGATGGAGAGAAAAGGAGAGAGAAAGGTGATGACAGACCCGGGAAAGGAGATGGAGCTGAGATTGAACCTGAAGACGACAAAGAGAGAGAATCTGAAGAGGGGAGAGAAAAGGCTGGAGAAGACGGGAGAAGAGAGAAGGGGCATAAAAAATGAAGGATCGTTAAAATGATTGAAAACCTTAACATCTCATTGACACACTCTTGCTGCAATATAATGTTGTACCCCTAGATGGCAGCACTAGATTCGTGTGTATCATCCAAAACAGAACAATGTGTTGAAACAAATCTTTGAATGTTTCATTTAATTACTTATTCATACGTTTTCATCTTAATTTGATAAAAAATATTGCTTTTCAAATTAATCTAATGAACAAATGTTACAGGAGGTTTTGTCATATTGTCTTTTTTCAATTTTTGTCAATTATAACGATGTTTAATTTGATCATGGTGAGATGGTCGTCAGTGTTTCCATGGTTGTTTCATTCATCTAGACTGGAAAACCTAAATAGCAGTTAGACCATTTTGGAGCACTAAACTTCGCAACTAAAACTTCTGAATTAAAACTGCAAGGACATGCTATGATACTATATATATTTTAAATATATTATTTTCAGGAAACAGTGTTCATTGTGCAAAGAAAATAAAAGGCAATCACCCTCATCTTTTTGCACTTTTACTTTTATTCCTTACGTTTTAATTTGGCACAAAACAATTGTTTTCCCCTGAACTCCTTAAAGGCACAAGCTGTGAACAAAAAAGAATTTACAATCATAATGATCCAATATTATAATATCTAATAATATACCAGGTGCCATTTTTTTGCATGTTGATTACATTTTACTGAAAAGAATTACTATACTGTTTTGTGATATGTGGCATTGCTACTTATACTTAAGAAACAGGATCTGAATACTTCTTCCATTACTGTAAGTTACACAAATTTTGTAGCTTACTTTTCATCTACAAGTCAAACTCTTCAGTAATGTCTGTAATAAAAAGCACAGGTCGGCCCTTTAATGACGCACGGTTTACGCACTTCCCGGAAGTGCAGTGGGCACACAGGCCCCATCGATTCAACACAACTGCATACATAAGCATTTACTAATAATAAAGCTGTGTTTGTATGTCATTTTCATGGAGAACTACCGCTAACACATATGGAGTGTCAAGAGGAAAAGCCGATCATCTACACTATGGAAAACAAGCCGATTGTGACATGTGAGTGTTTATAAAAGGAGACGTCCAGTCTTATTTTTTTCTGATCTTGACAGTTAGCCAGCTAGCTAGCTATAATTCATTAGCTTGTTTTAGCTCGTCTGGCTATTACATATATTAACCAGCTTGAAGACGCTATTGGTGACTTAATTTCTACTTGTCAGTGATGTAATGTTTTCTTGCTTATACACTACACCACTGTCTGCACTCAATGTTCAGGTGGAAACGGTATCTCTCTCAGCTAGCTAGTAGCTAGCTACTTTGATTAACAGGCCTAGCTACCGATATAACGTCACGGCTAGTTGCTGCAGTTTTGGGAAGGAAATCTCCTTATTCCCTCCTGGGCAGTCACTGTTTCCTCTGTTAGCAGCTCTGACAGCAGTCTTACATGATGTGTGGGTGTCAGTTTGCTATTCATAAATCGGAGTCTTATGGCAACTTCTTTAAGGGGTTATTTTAGGAGCTGACTCTGGTATTGGGTGCCAGCTTCACCTCCACACCGCAGACAGCTCCATTTTTAGGACAGAGTGGTCCTAAAGTGCCCCAGTACAGGAGTAGACAGAGGCACTGGGAACTCGGAATTTTAAAGGGAATCATAGGTATGACCAGTTAACCAGTGGGATTTATTAGTGGATTCAAAATCTAAGTCACAGGTGGCACCGAGTGGGATCCAGGGAACACCTGCGTTTCCCGAGGGGCTGTCGGGTACCCTCACTCAGGTGTATGCCTCCGAAATCATCTGTGTCACAGTTGTGACTCTTGCATTGATGGTTAGATGGCAAAATAAGCAACTAGTCAAAATGAATTACAAATTGTACAACAAACATTAGCGATTTATAGGGAACACCCATGTTCCCCAAAAGAGTCTGTAACCCCCTGAGGACAATCAATGATGCAGAATTTCTATGACCTTAGAAAAGCAAAACTGATGGTTACATGAGACACAAACTAGGGCTGAGGTATTGATTTAAATCACCTGTAGACTATACTCCTAAACAATGATTTATGAAAAAAAAGATTGCATTGGAGTTGGAACTTCAGCAAGATGAGCAGTGATGTAGTTGTATTTGGCCCCGTGTGTGAGATTGACTCACGTGGTCACTCACGGATAATACTGGTGTTTGCTTTGCAGGGTTGTATTTCATAGCAGGTTTTTTTTTTTGGATAACCTTTGTGAACATTCAAAGTCCAGTTATATACTGCAGCTTTAAGACCATGGAAAGATAATGACGATATCTAACACACCGATGCAAATGTGTAGGCCTATACTGCTGCATTTTAACAACGCAGTCAGCTTCCAGTTTCAGATCAGAACTCAGAATCACACTGGTTCATGGCAAATAACAAATACCACTAAATTAGATAGAAAAATAGATGGACTTTATTTATCACCAAGTAATATATATATTAGTATATTGTCCATTGCCACTCAGAGGATACGTCTCCCCTTCTTGCTCCCACTGAGCTGTACAGTGTTTGTTGGCAGCCATGAACTGTAAGAGTGACCACTTCGTATTTAGTTACTGTATTGATTGCACATTCGAATTACTCAAATCATTTAACTTATGATGTTATAGTTATGTCAGTATGCAACACGGCAAAACTTCACATCCGGCAATGTTTTGTGTGTGTCCAGGTGTTAAACGGCGGGCTCTGGCTGCCAGGCTAATTGATTTACAGTGCATTCAAACTGTCAGCACGGGGAAATGTGTTGGCCCATCTCCAGCACACTGGATTCAAATAGAGCTCACTGTGAGGTTTAAGTGCTGACGTTTGTCCTGCAGTATGTTTGAGGGTGTTTACATTAACACTGTGTGAACAGAGTAGGACTCGTACTCCTGTTTACCCTTGGGGGGTATTTATAAAAAGGGCTTAGTAGATAGGACAATATACTGTGATAACAGGTGCCGGTATACTTCTTTTAAACATTTTTGCAGTACTTATCTACTGATTCTGGGATGTAAATGTCATGACTTGAGTTGTCTTCACAGCTCTGAAACTGTAAGCTCTTCGTAATACAGTGAATACATCATACAGCGTAGGTTTGAGTCCTGCTTCTTAACGCTGACGTCTGATGGACTGGGCTTTGATAAGAGACTGTCTCTGTCTGTCTTGGCAAAACCTCAACAGCCTTTACTAGATGCTCAAAAATGGAAATCACATCTCAGCCTCTCACCGTGTTTGCTGGATGTGTTTATATGTGTTTTTATTTCCAACTTAATCTGGTGTTTCATCTACACACGTAAACAAAAACATCCTATTTGTTTGTTTGTCTCCTGGCATTTATAGTAACAATTTAGATGTGATGAAAAAGGCTTTGAGAGTCTGGACATTTTTGGTTTAGGTACCTTGAAAGTGTTTGAAAAGTGCTTGAATTTCACTCTTAAAAAGCTACAAACCCTGAAAGAGGGTCAGAGGTTTTCTTTGACTCCTGTGGCTCACTCCTGTGGTTTAAAAGCATATGGACTAGAGCTGTTTGTGGAGTAATTGTTCACTTCACTTAGAAGATACACAACCTGACAGTTTTACAGGAGTAATGCCACACAATCCCATAATTTCTTCCAGGCTCACTGGTGCTTTGTAGCGTCACTCTGTTGAGTCTGAAAGTGTCAGGACAGTGGTTAAGTGTGAAGAAATAGAAAAAGGGACTTCAGGTTTTTGCAACTTTTCTTGTGTTTTTTTCAGTCAGTCAGATCTTCAATATGAAGTATTTTTTTTATTATTTGTACCCTTTTTACTTACCGCACTGTAACGTGTTAACATCCTCCTCATGTCCTTTTACACTGAACGCTTCAGTAGTCACGTGAAGAATTTAGGGCACTTGAACAAAACCAGGGAACGAGAATGGTTTCAGCTTCCCCCTGAGCTATTTGAATTCTTCCGTTTCTGACCTCATTTCTAAATGCTCTTTGTCCTGCCTCTTTCACCACAGGTGCAGGAGACCAGAGCTTGTTTACGTCTCTGTATACCTCATTGGCCCAACAGCTTCCCAGGGAGCCAATGGAGTGGAGGAGGTGAGTACTGCCCTGGTGAATGCCTGATGGAAAACCATACTCATTTAGTTTCATGTATTTTCACTTTGTGCTGCTACTGTATCGGAGAGCTCTACGGTCATTTTGGAGGATGTAGTGATGTTTGTAGTGATGTTGTCCACATCCATTAATGTCAGTGGGTATGCTTTCAGTACAGGCGGTGCAACATTTAACATCATCGCCACGCATTTTGTATTTTTTACATAGCCACAGTAATAACCACAAAACATCACCCACGAGATATTAAAGTAAAAGACAAGAAGCACGTGGGAAGCAGTGAGTGCGAGATGTGCATAAATATAAAACTGTAGAGTAGAAATCATGGTGGACTTTCTGGGTGTGCGAGGTCAGAGGCTATATGACTCGTTCTCTTTGCTATATTGAATGCAGGTGTGACTGTAGATCTGCTGTAACACACGGCTGTGTGCGATGTAGGAGAGCTTTCTATGATGGCTAAATGGAAATAAAGCGGGAGATGTTGTCTCACCTTGAACTTTAAGAGCTGATGTGGAAATAAAGTATTCATCAGGCTTTTTAAAAAATATATTGTTTTCATTGATATTTCTTTTAATGTTATGGCCTATAGGTGCCAAGGAATTTGAATTAATGAAGGATATTCGAGTTTTAATGTGATCTACTTGCGATTTGATGCATTTAGAAGATTATTGACCATGAGCAGGCCACATATTATCTGTACACTGTCACCTGCTTTTTGACGGGAGATTAACAGTGGTGAATGAACACAGCCCCACGGAGTTAATGCAGTGAAGGTTAAATGGAAGAATGTGATGTTATTGAGAAATATGGACATTTTACATGCTGGGTCTTACTGTCACAGTTTTGCAGTAAGAGAACGTTAACAAAGCAGCTTGTTAAAATGCTCATCAAACAAGGAATAAACAGATGGAATTAGAAGCACTGTAAAAGCCTGTCTCTTTCTAATAGCCTGTCTCAAATAAAGTAAGTTAATATTATTAATCAAAACAATGACAATTAACTTAGTTTTCTTTTAAACACTTTTAAAGTAAGCTTCTGAGAAAGCTGCTGATTAGAGCTTGATTGTGTTTAATTAAGACTATGAAAACTATTCAGGCATGGATTTCCATAGATAGAATATAGCTAGATTTAGTCATGGATCAAAAAGTAATATTCATTGTAAACATCGTATAATTGATCCTGCTTTCTTTTTCTGTGCAGGACGTACGGCCGTGCACCAAAAATGATCCACCTTGAAGCTAATTTTGTCCAGTTTAAAGAGGAGCTGCTCCCCAAGGAGGGCAACAAGGCTCTGCTCACCTTCCCCTTCCTCCACATCTACTGGACCGACTGCTGTGTGTGTGTGTGTGTGGATTAAATCAATGTTTTCATGAAGCTCTCTGGCGACATAAATCTTAGTGGTGTAACGGATCACAAAACTTACAGTTGGGATAGCTTTGTTTTCCATGTATTATTTATTAAAGGACTGATGTAGCTCCCGTCACTGACACACCAGGACGATGTATTTTCTTGTCGCACAATGTCTTCACACTGTTTTGTCCACCACCCTTTTTCTGTCAACATATATAATGGGGAAGCCAAAATGCTTCTTCCTTTCCTCCGCTAGCCATGATTGTCACTCACTGCGATTCTTTTCCTCTATAAAGTACGTCCCTGATTCGTTGGGATGCCCCGTTCACGTGAAAAACTGCTTTTTTGAATAATTAAATCAACCTTCAGCTCTTCAAAAGAAAACACAGCACTCAATCTGTCTTGTATCTTTTCACTGCGACTCTGCGGTGGCGCCACAAAGTCGAGTCACAAGAGCAGAATCTTGACAAAGTTTGTTTGTTCCATGTATTCTGGAGGATAGCTGCTTCTCTACCCTCTAAGAATAGATGAGTAGTTATGGGCATCCTTTCTGGGTAGAAGTAGGTCACAGACGGCTCTGTATGCAAGATATGCAAACTCAATATTCTGACACATATAAGATATGCAAGGTCACTGAGGTAAGATTCTCAGGCACATGCCAGCTTTATTTTCCTGTCCACACAACACTGTATCTAAGTTGTAGAGCTTTTTTTTTTTTTTATCGCTCCACATCTACTTTGCAAGGCTGCTTGGAGAATACAGACGAGAGGAGAACAAGAAGGGAAGCAGGGACCCGCTGCTGCCGACTGAGCAGCTGGTTAGTTTAAGGAAGTGCTGTCATCAGCTCGTGACTCTTGACATTCCCTAAGGACGATGCCTCCAGTGTGGGAGTACTGAGCCTGTATGTGCATGCAACATGGACACAGAAACTGTAACAGCTGTACAGAGTTACAATTCAATACAATACACCTGCAATGAGGACTACATTTGTGAAATTGACACTGTTCTATTTTAGTTGAGACTGTGTCAGAGTCTGAAATAGAAGGAATGGCAACATATTCATTTAACTGTCAGATTTTCTTCTGTTTATTAGTCACATTTATTAATTTTACGTTAGATATTGTCTAGTGACTGAAACCTCCCAAGTTTATTTTGACAGTACTTCAGTTTTGCACTGGTTGAACATTTTTAACCTTCGCTGACGGCAGAATTGTCATAGCATATATATTAAATATGCTTCAGTTCACAAAACTCTTCCCCTGTTGGTTGTATTATATAGTGCGATTTCCCTGACCAGACCTTTTTCATCAGCACTTCCCTACACAGTTTCACAAATCATAATGTCACGTTGGCAGCAGTAAAGTGTACTCCTTTTTGGTGGGAGGGTATAAATAAAGAGGAACTCTGTGGGATGTAAAAAGGTACAGGCTGTCCTGCTGGAAGAGGTGCAACACAGTTAAATGGATTCAGGGAGCTGTCAGACATAGTCTGTACGCTCCAAGGTAGGGCTGCAGGTTGCTCTACGTTTTCTGCAAGGAGCAGCAAATTCTACGCTGGCCGTATGACACAATCGCAGATGGTGAGGACAGGTGGGCTGCGTTCAAAACATCGAACTGTGACCTCGACAGCCTATCAAACCACGGTGCAGCAACTAGTCACATCTGTATTTTACTGCTTAAGTAAAACTCTGCAGCGACCAGGGAAGTGAGCACTAAAGAGAAGGAAAAACAGATCTACCCACAGTCAGCTGTGGGAGGCATTGGCTCCCTCCATTGAGAAGACAGACAGAGCTGATCAGTCAGTACCTCTGAAAACACCTGCGTGGGTTTTCCATGGGTGTGCACAGCATTCACCAAACTATAATTTAAACAAATATCTGCTCTAACCTTCAGATAATCAAAGCCGTTAAAGGTTAAATGAACTCATTTCTATGAACACGTGATTGCGTGTGCAGTGTCGTTTAATCACCAACTAAATGTACACTTCCCAAACACTGCACAACAGCGTGGCTTCAGTTCCTCCTCCTGCCAGTGGACGCTGTTACGTAATAACTGACTTGTCTTATCATATCCCACCTCTACTCCGGTCCAGTTCTAGCATTCATTCACTCAGGAAACATTCAGGAGCCTACAGGTTTATATGTTTTCTTGAAATGTAAACTCGCTGGCCAGCATTCTTTTTGTAGTTTCCGTCTTCTGATGTAATACATCCTCATTCAGTACAACATGTAGGTCAGACTCTCTTCATATGAAACACTTCTGTGATGTTTTTTACTTTCCCAAATGTCCCCAAATTCAGAATCAGCTAGAGTTTTATACGCAGTATTCATTGATATGCTTCAGATAGGATTCCTTTCATGTATATATTCATATTCTTTCATGTTCAGATGCTAACGTCCCATCGTAAAGACTTGATTATTTTGCCTGGATAATAAACGTTCTGTTTATTAATTTCGTCGATTGTAGGATACAGAGGTGTATAAGAGCACGGTGAAGGAGGACATGATGCGCTGGCAGAACAGCTTGCGGACTCATGGCTCAACAGACTGGGTCATCATCGTGGTGGAGACCAACGATACTAAGAAGAAGAACAAGACCAACATCCTGCCTCGGTCGTCCATCGTGGACAAGATCCGCAGCGACTTTTGCAACAAGCAGAATGACAGGTGAGGACACACCTCCCCCATAAACAAGTCGGTTCAGGGGAAATTAGTGGAAGACAATGAGAATGGTAACAGGCTGACTTCCTTCACAAGACATCGTTAATACCCAGTTCCTCCTGTCGCTACAGTAACAGTAGAAGATGTGAAATAAGATCATATGTAGTGCTGTCGATTAATAAGTTAGTTGCTGCATGTAAGAAACCATGTTGATTCAACCTTCCCTGACTATACAGAGGTTGTTACCCTTTGCCGCAGGTGCGTGGTGCTGTCAGATCCTCTGAAGGACTCGTCTCGGTCTCAGGAATCCTGGAATTCCTTGCTGCTCAAACTGCGAACTCTCCTCCTCATGTCCTTCACCAAGAACCTGGGCCGCTTCGAAGACGACATGCGTACACTCCGAGAGAAACGCACCCAGCCTGGCTGGAGCTTCTGCGAGTACTTCATGGTCCAGGTACCTGGAAAAAGAACAGGCGTGTGGGCTTTCGATCGGGTGATTTTAATGTCTGCAAAGAAAGAGAAGCAGAGTTTGTGTCTTGATGAAAACTGAAGGGCATAAAAACAAATGCATGCCCCTTTTACTTTAAATACAGATAATTACATTAAATCAACCCCAGAAAGCTCAGTTGGGCTTTCATCACTTCGATGTAGAGGGACTCTGTGCTGGTGGTGCTGATGGGGTCCTCTAACTCCGCCTTGTTTGCAGTTGTGGATTACAGTGTTTAAGTGTCACAGTTTGGTTGTGCCTCACATGTGAGTGTGTGTGTGTGTGTGTGTGTGATTGTGCAGGAGGAGCTGGCCTTTGTTTTTGAGATGCTGCAGCAGTTTGAAGATGCCTTGGTCCAGTATGATGAACTAGATGCTCTTTTTACCCAATACGTCCTAAACTTTGGAGCTGGAGGTTAGTAACCACGACCCAGTACTATAGTTTCAATGTCCTCTCAAGTAAAATAAAGGTTGTTTTTTTGTTTCCAAGATCATGGATCCATTCTAGTCTTAGTTTTTGTCTGACTTGTCTGTTTCTATCTACAGATACAGCTAACTGGCTCGGCTCATTCTGCGCCCCAGTGCGTAGCTGGAGCGGCTTGCTGCTGCGGCGGCCCATTGACATGGAGAAGAGGGATGGGATCCAGCGTGGGGAGGCCAGCCTGTTGGATCTGAGGAGCTACCTGTTCTCCCGCCAGTGCACCTTACTTATCTTCCTCCTGAGGCCCTGGGAGGTCACCCAGAGAGCCCTGGAGCTGCTGCACAACTGTGTGCAGGAGCTACGCCTGCTGGAGGTAAACTGCAGTTTATTCATGTACTTTATGCTTTAATCAACATGTATTTTTACAGGTTGGATACAGGATTTAGCTAACAAACAAAACTTTACTGCGAGTTTTTTTTTTTTTCGCCAATTATAAAAAAAAGCAAATGAATTAGGTAATTATTGGATTGAAATATGGACTGCTCTACATCCAATGTCAAACATGAATTTAGTTTTCATCTAGGGAATGTTTAGACCTTTCTAGACGAGAGGTCAGGGGTTACCGGGGAGTCATTAGGACTCGTCATCTTCCACACTGTAATGGATGGACCACAGACCTAAGTTGAAAAGCTGAACGTTGTGAACTGAATGCGTCTCTCATCACAACACTGTGTGTCGTTGCTCTTGTTCAGGTGTCGGTGCTGGAGGGGGCGCTTGACTGCTGGGTGTTTCTCAGCTGCCTGGAGGTTCTGCACAGGATCGAGGGCTGTTGCGATCAGGCTCAGTTAGCTGCAAACTGCTCCCATACAGTCGGGCTGTGGGCGTACGCCACTGACAAGGTAACAGAGAATACGACAGAATCATGTGGCTCTGGCTTTGATCACTCCTTCTAACTTCGCCGATGTGTCATGATACCCGGTTAATTTGAAACTAACATTGATGGAAGGAAGCTCAAATTTGCCATATTTTAATGGTTGTTGTCTTCACCCATTATCTGTCTCCATCGATCCGTTAAGACCATTAATAACATGTAATTCCAACCTAATTATCTACTGTACAATGTTTGCCTGTCCGTGTTTGGGCCGTTTGGTTAGTTAGAGAACTAGAAAACGATTGATGTTTCTGCTATTTGCTCATTGTTCTTGTCTGCCTCCTCCAGCTGAAGTCTCTGGGGGAACTCTGTGGCCTGGTGTCAGAGAAGGGTCCCACATCTGAGGACCTGAACAGGACTGTGGATCTGCTGGCTGGACTGGGCGATGAGAGGTCTGAGACCGGTGAGTGTCCTGCTGGGTTGTAATGAGAACTTAAAGGCATGTTTGAGCTGTGTGTGTGTTCCGTAAGCATGGCCCTTTGGCTGAAAACAGCAGCAAAGGAAAACTGTTTGCACTAGTTCCAGTGTTTTATCAGACAGATACTGTATATTCTCAATTTGTTCTCCAATTTTAAACACTTTTTTATTAAGATAAAAAGTATTGTTATTGTAGTCTGTCTGTAAAAAAGTGTTTTAGATAGATATAAAAATACTCACAGGTACGAGTGCATGTCTGCCCTCAGTGCAGCTTGTAATAAGACATAAAGCAAAGCCTCTATTAGTCTATGTTGGTACAATTCCAGCTTTGGTTGTCAACTTGTGTCAGGACCTTCAGGGTTGGTATTTATTTTTCACCGAGAGAAGAGCGAGCTTATTCAACTATATTGAATAAGGAATGTCGAGTATTGTAAAGAATGAAGCTTGACTCTTTTTTGAAAAACAATGAATAACTGTCTGTGCCTCGTTTTGACTTCCCTCTGTCTTCCTCCGCAGTCAACAGTTTGCAGAGCCCGTACAAAAAGCTGAAAGAAGCCTTGTCATCTGTGGAGGCTTTTGAAAGGCACTACCTTGTAAGTCAGTTTCCTGCCACAGCGTAACATTTTTTTAATTTCCATTTATAAATCAGTTTTTTTCTGATGTAATCTCCTGGAAACCGCAGCGGAAACGGTTCTCTTAATCGTCTTTCTCCTCTCTTCCTCCCTTCCCTCTCACCCTCTTCCTCCACCACCGCCTTGTTGGCTACCTCTTGCATCAGGAGCTCTCTCATGCTGCTATGGAGATGTACAGAGCCATCGGCCGGCTGAGGTCTGCCAGACTGGTGGGAAAAAGCCTGGCTGAGTTCTACATGTAAGTAAATCCTTCGAGTTCCTTCTGCGGTGCACATGGGTCTCATTATTTTCTTAAACACTCTACACATCCGCACTGGTATTTTCAGTTATACTGGCTGATTAGGCCTCTTCTGCAGAGCTGTCAATCAGTCACTGCTTGTAAACACCCACACCCTCCCGAGGAGAGCTCTAATCAGGCAGAAGGAATAAAAACACTAATGTGGTGCGATGGGTGTGACGGGTTTCTTTTTGTGTTTAGACAGACTAGATTGAAGGAACCCAAATTTGTGTGAGGTCTGACAGCCTCTGCTATTGGCCAACCTCTGATGTTGCCTGATGTCACTCTTTTTAAACACTGATCATAACATCACCTGATGCCAAACACCAGCCAATAGCAGGTGGATGGTTTTATTCTGCATTCACAGCAGACCTGAGCCTTTAAATATATTTAGATTTGCAAAATAATACCCATACAAGACATTTGTTTCTGCTATGTGACAGTACAGTCTCATGATATACACAGAAGACTTTCAATAATTATCATTATCTGTAACCTCTGTCTTGTGGTCTTTTGAATTAGAGTTTCTAAGTGGAATTTAAAAGATTTGTAGACAAGCACACACCGTGTCAGTGATCTCTGTTTCTGTAGATGTGAAAAACAAGGTGATTCATTTGTGTGTGTCTGTGTGTGTTTATTAGGAGGAAGGGGGACCCTGAGCGGGCAGAGTCCTTCTTACAGGAAGCTCTGAAGTCATATGTATCAGAGGGATGGAGCCTCCCTGTCACTCACACCAGGAAACAGATTGCCGAGTGTCAGAAGCTGCTGGGCAGAACTGACGAGTATCCTTCCAATCACCAACTAGCAGTGCCAAGAGCTAACTGTAGGATGAAATAACCCTCAGGGTGCCTTTTCTTGCTCATACCAACATATGGGGTAATAAAGGTGCTGTTTGAAAAGCACTTTGCAATACAAGTAGCTCTGGTGGTACTGAAAGATTCAGATATTCATTACATTTATTGTATGATTGCACACCCTATATTATGGAAGCCTATAGGGGACAATATTAAAATGACAATGTAAACTTGAAAATGTTATACCACAATAGCATTATGTTTGTCCACACGTATGTGTTGTTCGTGCAATATAAACGGATTTTATATATAACCTAATTTTCCTTTTATGCAAGCAATATTTAAGTCAAAATTAAAATTAAAAAGCTATTGTTTTTACAATTTGAAAAATTTTGACATTTCAAGACGTAACCTGCTGTACAGTGGGCAGTATTTAGATGCAATAAGCACCATTTATAATGAACTATTGTAATGCTATTGTGAAATTACATGTTCAAGTTTATTCTTTTAATATAGTCCCCTGTAGGATTCCATATATATTATATATATATATATATATA